>JAANDG010000617.1:0-84982 GCA_036852015.1 Pelodera strongyloides | reverse complement strand
CTTTCCAGCTTGCACAAAGTAGCGCCCAGGAATCGCGCCCATTACGCTTTGTGAGAGTGACGCCGATATGAAAAACCTGAAAATATGTTATAATAAGTGCGGGCTATCCTCACTAAAATTTAATTATTGAAAATTATTCAAGTTAAAGTGGTTCGGTGCATATTCATGATATGGGTCACTGGACAACTACATACAGTTACATCGTCACATGTGTAACATCACAATAATTGAACGTAATGAATATAAATTATGGTTATTGTCTAGCATGCCGTGCCATTGCTATTGTATAGCACAACGTGTCGTAGCTTCATAACTGTCTACCTCTGATTTCCATATAAATAACAAATAACCGATGTTCGCTACAAGTGTTACTGAACATTTCTCATCATATTGATGCACATATTTTCAATGTGTTAATAAATACATAATAATTCAATATTTAGTAAAAATGGTAACATACCATAGCGAAAGGCGCCTCATTATTTTCGTGAAGAAATAAATTCTCAGCCCAGAGAATTTTATGTGGAATGGCGTCTGATGTTGTACCGTGTCGCTCTTATGTAGTGACTTATTCTAAGGTGGTAGCTATGTCATTAGAGGGCGGGACCTAACGCTAGCTCCGCGTCCGCATGCGCGAGAAAGATCGGGAGATCAACCGGAGAGAAGTGGGCCGGCTGGCGCAGTGGTGAGCGTGCTCGACGCTGACACACACAACCCGAGTTCGGATCTGTTGTGTCAACTTGGAGCTCACCAACAACTATGACAATAAGGCCACACTTCTGTACCACACATATGGCGTTCGGGAAATTTATCCTCTGGAACACATACGTGACATTAACCCTTGACAGACAAGTCTTGTACATTGATTACTCTAAGATATTGAAGAAATGAACAGGGTCTTAAATATGCGTAAAATTATAAAGTAACTAAAGTACTCCCTCACACGAACAGGAATACGAGCCAGAAGGCTACTTCATGACCATGTGGCAACCAAGTTTCATGGAATACTCATCATGAACTGTTCGCCAAATGGTGATGAACCAGTGACGAATCAGTCACCAATTGTTTCCTTCGCTAAAAAAAACACCATTGCTGACGATCCAACGCCGGTTTTTCTGGGGTTTCGGAAACTAATTAGTTTTCCTGTGTAACCACATCTCTACAGATACCCACTGCCAAATGTATCAAAAAAATCATCGTAATTCATTACAATCATACTCACTGCATTACGATCATACTCACACACACTCAGATACAGACTGACGTCCAGCTGTTAAAAAAATAGAACGTGGTAGTTTTATGATTTGAATGGCCTAATTTAGGCCAGCTTCCGGTCAATATTTCCTGATTCAACTTAGCGTATTTTCTACGGGTCTATGACCGTGTGAAACATCATTTTCAAAAATGGTTATACACTGTCAGTGAGAGAGATAGGGAGAGAGAGAGGCGGACAAACAAACAGACAGAGAGAGACATGCAGCAGAAAGAGGGAGAGAGTGTGAGAGTGAAAAAGATATAGAGAGAGAGAGAAAAAGAGAGTGCTAGTTGCTTGGAAAAGCGAGAAAATGCTCCTCGCGCGAGATAGAGATATTCTATTGCATGCTACGCGATCTCATCGGATATACAATAGCGGTATTTGTTGAATAAATGTGACGTAGCCACATAATGACGACATTAGCAGAGAAAAGATTTCCTGGAGCTTCAAGAGTACTGACCGATACTTGTTCCTTTGTTAGTATATTTTTTTTTAAAGTACGATGTTTTGAAATAAAGCTAAATAGTTTTGAGTATGTATTTCGATACACTGACAATGAGGAATCACTATATCTCTCCGTTAAATTGACTGGGTCGGGATCCAGAGCAAAAGTTATGCTTGGTTGGGTTTTATTGCTCTATTATTGTATGTTGTTAAAGCGAAATGACGGCCGGTTTCTGAAAGGTATAGTTTAAAACTGAATTCCTACGTATTTATGCTAATTTTCTCGAATTTAGTTCGGTTTGTTATGCTAATTTATGTTCATTTGCATAAGCTGCATAAAAATGCTGCTTAAAAACCGGCCGGAATTTCCTTTTAAGTGCACAGACCAAAGGAGAACGTGAACTGAGCAGGAATGCCAACCAAAGCCCAAAGCTGACAACACTGAGAACAGTGCGAGCTTTAACGTTTAATATTTAATCTTTAACCTGCTCCTATATATGTATGTTGTCAAGGTTTCAGCATTAGGCTGTCATCAACTCTTTCAGTTGGGTGGCACGGAAAATTTGTAGCCTTTCATTTAGAAGACTGGGTAAAACAAATAGGGGGAGAAAATAGAGGTTCACACATCGTTCACGTTGTCCTTTGGGCGCGAAATACCGTCATTGTTTACTATTTGCATTGTTTATTCTTGTTTGCGGGGCCCGCGTAAAGCGTGTATCAATTGCTCAGAAATGTGTACAAGGAAGCATGCGTGTTCAGCATCCAGCGCTGTGCAAACTACAGACGGGTTTCAGGCAATGAGCAAGGCTGAAGAAAACTGTGAAGAAGCTAAAAAAAAGCGAAACAAGAGAATTTATCGCACCGACATGGCTGTGAGCATTAAAGCGATACCACGACCCGTTTTTGAAACGTATACTGGACGACCGTACTCCCAAATGTTTTATGCAAATGTAAATAAATACCCTAAAAATCGCGCAGGATCGTTCAGTAATTTGCATATACTACATAAGAAGGTAAAGTCCAAAATACGTTTCAAAACCTGATGTTATTCCGCTTTAACATGGTCGAAACACTATTATGAAATCTCAACTCAAAGCCCCTCTAAGAATCCAGAGAAGGTAACATATTTGCGTATAAAACAAGTGGATACAATAGCCCAACCCAAACTCTTATTTCAAACCCACTTTGAACACAGATTGTTTTGTTTCAGTTTCCATAGTTCACTCGTTCACTGTGGATCCCGCTATCCTGTATCAATGTATGATGTGTGTTTAACAATTTACATAAAGAAATTAATTTATTTCAATGAGCTTTTTTGAGCAATATATACATACAAATACCCCTAAATGTGAATTAGTGAAAAAGAAAATGCTGCTTAAATTATTAAGTGCAAATAATTTAGTTCTTCTGCTCCTCTTCAGATTTTCCCTCGTCCTTTTCCTCGCCCTCGCTCTTTCTGACAGCTTGACGTCCTTTGTTCGATCCAATGTACATTGCATAGCGGGAGAATGGGGAGTAAGAAGGGACCACGGGTCCCGGTCCCACGGGGTATGGCCCAGGTTGGCATGATGGAGAAGAGCATGGGCTGTAGTAAGGCATCGGAGCCGGGGCGGGAGGGGCTGGAGCATAACAAGGAGGTGCCAGGCATGGCTGGTAGACGGGAGCCGGAGCCACAGGCTGGTAGACGGGCATAGGAGCGGGAGCTGGGCAGGGAGGGGCAGCGCATGGGCTGTAGTAAGTGGGAGGGCAGGGTGGTGCGGCACAAGTTGGTTGATAGACGACTGGCATAGGAGGGGGTGGTGGTGGTGCGGGAGCGGGGCAAGGTGGGAGCGGGCACGGGTTGTAGACTGGCATCGGTGCGGGTGGGGGGGGTGGTGGTGGTGGTGGTGGTGGTGGGAGCGGGGCATGGCGGGAGTGGGCAGGGGTTGTAGACTGGCATCGGTGCTGGGGCAGGGCAAGGTGGGAGCGGGCACGGCTGGTAGACAGGCATTGGGGCAGGTGGGGGCGGTGGTGGTGCCGGAGCAGGGCAGGGCGGGAGCGGACAGGGATTGTAGACGGGAACTGGGCGAGGTGGTGGAGGTGGTGGTGCGGGAGCTGGGCATGGAGGCTGAGCGCACGGATTGTACATTGGAGTAGGATAGGCACCATTTCCTATATTAGCATACATCCCAGCCATCGCACGTCCAGCTTCAGCGAAATATCTCCCATAGAAGGGACTTTGTTGAGCACCGCACTGGCATGCGGCCAAGATGAGGCTGAAATTGAGAAATTGAAATTGATTATTAAAGCAGAATAGCGTGCGCATTTGAAACCTTTTCTGGACCATTGTCTTCATTTCCTATAGTAAGTGCACATAAATCACCAAACAAGACACTAACTTTCTTATTTTTCACTTCCTTTTCAATTAGCATGGCGAGCACAATGCGCAGTTAACAAACAAACAAATAAATAAAGACTATTTCTTACTAATAAGCTATCGTATTTGAGTTATGTAATAAGGTCGCATTTAGTAGAATTACAAGACAGTGCGTTCAAAAACTTTGCAGAAAAAATCTTAAATCATTCAGCGTCCAACTTTCTCTAGCTACAATTTCAGCCTTTCGAGGACGTTTGTATATCAACATTTTCTTGCTCCGAATAAATAAAATGAAATAAAACTCACCAGAAGGCAGTGAAAATGCGAGTGGACATCTTGGAGCTGATTATCAGCTGATGATTCTGCATTCAGCGGCAGGACTTTTATAGCGCTTTCAGAGCGCGTAACCGGATACGCGTCCGGATGCGCCGCCGCGCCAAAAAGCCCAAACGTGTCAAATGTCGCACGGTGTCGGTGTGCGAAGTGGCCGGCGCACAGACGGCCGCAAATAGTGCGCGTCATTGGCATTTCACGCGCGCATCTCACGCAATTCACTTGAAACCATTGAGTTACACACAGTGTTCACTGTTGAAGCTAAAACATTGAGATTGTCCGACAGTTTTGGTTATGGACGTTCCCTAGCTCTCTTCCTCCACGAGGAAAAGAGAAAAAAAAATAATTTCTTAACACTTGACAAATGTCTATATTCCTCTTTTGTGCTTTCATAAATTATCCTTTTCTAGTGCCTAATGTGCAGTTTTTATTAAATTCGAATTAAAAGAATTTTATTCAAATCGTTTATCCAAAAATATTCAAATTACGCATCAGCCTGGTAGGATTACCCGATTTATACAGTTTTATAGATATAGTAAATCACGTAGTAAAAGTGTAAACAAAAATTTGGTAAACTGTCTTGCACATGAAGAACCGTGAGAATTTTGAAACGTATGCATCAAAATCTATTTTCATTACAACGCCGGCGCGGGCCCTATGACCCTCAAGTCATGTCGTAGTTCAGGTCACATAATTTGGTTAGGTTAGAGCAAACTGTTGCAGATCTGTATAGTTTTATGTGTGTCCAAACGCATGTTTAGATTTGAATAACTTCTGCTTAGGCTTAGGCTTAGGCTTAGGCTCAATTCTTCGTTTTCACTGAACAGTGGCGAATCTGAGTAACTTCCTTTTAGAAGAAGTCCTTCTTGTGTCAGAGACCGGATCTGTAATTTGATTTTTTTTAACGATGTGGATCTTTGTAAAACATTGTACGGCAATTTACATTTAGTGCGATATACGAAATTTAGTGCGATATTGGAAGAAAAATAAAATGTAAGCTTGGCCGTTAGTTAGACCCATCGTTGAGAAATGGTTGATAAATGGTTTATGTGAATTCGGTCTGGTTTCTTTTTGACGACTTCTTCCTTGGAAATTTGATAATTTCTTAGAATCAATAATTTTAAATAAGCATACCTGGGCAAATTTCCTCTTCGGCTCTGATATCACTGGTAGACGAGGTCTGTCTGACAAGTTTTTGTTTCTGCTGCGAATTCATGAAACGTTCAGTGTTGGAACGACGCCGACGTTGATCCGCCTGAAAATGAACGTATTAGGCTACGAAGTATGATATTAAAGCGGTATAACATCCGATTTTGAACCTTACGTTGAAGATCTCCCCTAAATCGACCACCCTTATATTTCATGGATATTTATTTTAAAATATCTTTTATGCTTCAAGAGCGTGCACTTTTGTTCAAGGGTGTACAAGGTTTGCTTATGACATGTACCGCCGAGGTCCTGAGCACAGGCGACGAGTTCCAGATGAAAAATTCGGGTTAGGGCCAGGAGGGCCAGGATATGTATTTTTACGTGCATATCAAAACCATCTAGCACAACTCCTGATTGTAATTGCTATAGGTTTAATATTTCACCTCATCGGGAAGCACAGATAGTTCCAGAGCTCGGTGTGCTGCCAACACTGTAGTGAGCGCGACTCCGTTAACCTGAAACATTTTTGTGATCATGATTAAGGGTCGGAATGGCTTATGCTTAGGCTTAGGCTAGGTTATCGAGCCAGAAGCACTAAAATAAGAGAAATTAAATGGTCAGGCCAACGTTAATGTTTTTTCTGGCTGTATTTGTGAAACAACATCAGGATCAGGTATACCGGTATACGCAATTATGACTATGACTTATGACAGCGAAATCCGCACAGCATAAACAGAAAATAGATAGGTTATACAAGCTACACCCAAGCAAAGCCAGGGACATCTTCTTTTTTTTGTCGGACCGACCATGGCCTTTATGACTAATATAGGCTCTGTTCAGTTAAGTTAAAAGGGTCATAAAAATAAAAATGTCATAAAAATTAAAGGGCATGAAAAATATAGCTTCGAAAGGATTGACTAACCCGCTTTCTCTTTTCCAGTCCCAACCAGTGTTTGATAATTGCACGATATTTGGAGCTGAATATCATGTAGACAAGAATCGAAGACGACGAATTGAGTGAAATAAGAATGTTGCCCATCTCGACCGATAATTCGAAGAGCTCGAACTAAAATATAACGGTAAGTTAAGAAGTATCTGATCCGTAAACTTTTTAGAACGAGTGAAGGGCAGCTTACGTTGTTTCTGTGCCTGGGCATTTCTTATGGAAATTTCGGCCACAACAATGACGGGCACGAGAGCACAAAATTTCAGTTTTCTAGCTTTTTTTCAAAAACACGGCCCGATTCGCTTTTCACGAAAGCACTTTTGCACTTTTAGCGCATCACCCATCCCTCACAAGGATCTCGCCTTGCTCCTGCGAAAAACTGGCAAAATTGTCGGACGCGCATACATTCCTACATAGACTTTTGTGTATTTTCGCGCATTTTGCGCGCCAAACTCTCGCGGCGCTACAATTTTGTGTTTTCGCTACAATTTCTGCAATTTCGTCGCACTTACTATGGCTTCAGCGCTACACTTTTCCACTACTTATAAACATGCAGTTACTTACCCCAATATGGTTCTCCTTCTTCAGGATATCGATTAAGTTATTAAAAAAGGCAAGGCAATTACAGCCTAGAAATATTCCAACGATTGCCAGCAACATGAGTGTCACTGAGCGATCCCGCACTGAACTGCCTTGTGTTTTCAGAAAAGAAGGAGAACGCAAGTTTCTGGAATAAATATGATTTCTATGATAAAATATAGACCTTGGATTTCTCGTTGCACGGACACGTGAACTACTGAGCAAAGTTTAAATCTGAAGCGTAACGTGCGTGATACAAACGTACAAACAAACAAACATACAAATAAACAACATCGTTTGTCAGCTTCAAATATTGCAAGCATAAGAACGAGAACATCTCGGTTCATCCTAGCGTTTTCATTGTTGTAAAATAGTAGTAAATTAGAAGCAAAACAATGAGCGGAATGTCACAACAGTAAACAAAGGGAACTTACTGAATGCTCGCCATTTTTGTGAAATTCTGGAAAATTTCGGAATATTTTGAGTTTTTCAGCAATCGAAATTGGCTCATAAATTGGCGCCTGAAAATTTATCTTTTTATCAGCAATACCTTATTGATCTATACACAAAAATAACTGCCCCGAACTCTGAAAATTTGTCATCTGGAACTCGTCGCCTAAGGACCTCGGCGGAACATGTCGTAACCAAACTTTGAACATTTAACTGTAACGTCCTTGAATAAAGTTGCACGCTCTTTATTCATAAAAGATTTTTTATTAATAAAACATACGATTGAACGGATTTCTTCGAAGAGTGCAGGTTTCGTAGATGTTTGGACTGCTTAAGCGCAACAATCATCCGACAATTCACAAAGATTAAAGTTATGAATGGAATCACGAACATCACCATTGTGTAGCCAATTACCTGGATTAAATCTTAATTATCCACTTTCATTCATCTTTCATAAGCCTAAGCCTAAGCCTAAGACAAAGCCTAAACAATAAGACTATTTACAAACGATTTTTCTCGCTCACCTTTGCGATGATATCATACAATCGCGACTCTTTTAGAGCAGTAAGGGCAACAGTGCTGAAAGAATGAAGTTGCATTAAGGGATCGGAGTAACTTTAATCAACAACAGTTTAAATTCATCAAAAGGTTGTCCTTACTTGACTATTTGTTTAAATTGTCTTGAATAGCATGGTTGTATGGCAAGTTCCATCCACGTGGGAATGTTGAGCAAAATCGAGAAGAGAATTGAACCAATAATAGCACATTTAACGGGACGGCCGCTCACCCACCGCTTTGCGCGAAATGGATGACAAACGCCTGTAATGTTCATATTGTTAGCATATCGATTTACCATACAGTCAGGTTATCTTTCAAGCTCCAGGATACGTGGTTTTCAAAGTTTTGCCAGAAAACTACAGAAATACGTCTTACGTACGTATACTTTTGGATCCTCTGCGTTATTTCCGGCGCAGGCAGAAAAGCACAAAATTTGCATACAACATATGCAAATGCAGTAATCAAAAATAAGTTTCATGAACCAAATGCCATATCACTTTAAAAAAGTACCTACCTAAATATCGATGAACCGAAACAAGAACAGTTAGATATACACCACAAGTTTGTGTAGTTAATGCGAGTGGATACGCGTGCCTGAAATAAAATTAGGTGGTGTCGAATCAACTATCTACAGCTTCGATTAAAAGATAAAGATCAAGTGCACCACCCCGTTTCTCAACCGATATCGCCGGAACGGTGCAGGATGGCTGACTTTAAGCCTCCCGGTGGCCAATCTTCTCGGGAAGCTGACTTATCTCCGCCGGTTTTGCCCAGCTACCAACTTTTACGCATTTGGTACTCACCACAAAAATAGCGGGTATGCATTGTGAAGTTGTATCTGCGTTGACATCGCCGCAATCACGGGGAATATTAGAAAAAAGAAGTTGAATATTAACAGTAGCAAGTCTGATATAGAAAGTGCCAATAGAAAATGGTTGACGAGAGAGCACCGCATTTCGGAATCGAGAAACACAACTAAAGAAAACTTAGATTATTGATTTATTGATTTATGGAGGTCGTAAACACTTGGCTGTGGTCCAAAGGTGGATTTTCGTGTTTAGCTGCACGAATTGTTATTCGTGTTAACTTTGTTACTACTTTGCTAGTATTCAAGAGAAGTAAATCATTGTAGGTAAAAGCCGACAGAGATATACTGTAGTCCGGTAATCACTTTGTAAACTAAAAACTTACCAATATTGATTAGATTTGTAAACATTCCGAAAACCGAAATCGGCATATTTCCCATTAGACGTAAATCGATTTGTTTACTGGTGAAAACATTATCAGGACACATTTCAATTAGGGAATCATTTACCGATGATGACGTCATCTGAAATGTTTAAATATTTATTGGACTCCAAAGTTTAAAGGGACGCGGTCACTGAAAATACCCCCTATATTTTATGTCTTTTTTATTAACTAAAAGGTAAATAAAACGTAACTTTTGATTAAAGAGGGTGCATTGCCCTCCCTTCACCGAGATATTCACCGTGGGAAAAATATGGGCAGGTGCCAATCGCTACAGTAAGAATGCATTGTGCATGCGCGCAGCCGATTATTTTTTTTCTTCGGCCGCGCGCCGCGCCGTTGTTTGTTTTCCTATTTTCTCTTATGCTTGTTTCTATGCTGTATATAAGCAGAGCTGTAGGTTCTTATTCCCTCACGTTTCTCAGAAAGTTCCCTTTCTCGCAGGTGTATTCTTTTTTTTACTCGACTCTCCTTTTCTCTCCTATTTTGTTCATCCCGTTTTTGTGTATTCAGTCTGCTATTTTGCTAGGGCGGTTGTGCCATTGTACCACCATTGATTGATTGATGTGTTTGTTAGTTCGTGTTGTATTAGGTTCATTTTTAGAATTATACCTCGTTCACTTGTTTTTGGTTGGATTGATGAGGTTTGTCCCTGTATATTTCGTTCTGATATTGCATATATATTTATATTTTCGTTTAGCTACTTCTTTTACGTATGTGCCCTTGCTTTTCGCGCTCATGTTTGCCCTGGCTTCAGTTTGCTTAGTTTTATCCAGTAGCTTAATTTTCAATTGAACTGTTATTCTTCTTTAATTTTCAACTCTTATGTTTCGAGAATGTACATGCAATAACCGTTTTTATTTAGGTGTTTTCTTGACGCGTTCCGTGCTAATAATGAGCACTGAGTTTGTAGAGTTCAAGAAGCGAAACTTTTTACAAGGAGGCATGGACAAACTACGGACATTTTGCCAGAGGTACTTATTTTTATTTTATTTTATTATGCTGCAGATAATTTCTCCAATATTCGCTCCTGACGTATAGTTCCAGCTTTAGTCCTGTAAGAACCGTTTTGATTTTAATAATAAATATTTATTGGTCGATGGATGAGGCAAAGGAAAATCAGGCAAAACCCTGAATTTTGTAAAGACCAAAAGGAACCTTAAGATGTCAGTGCAGTAAGGACACATTTTTGATAGCCAAATTTTGTTGCGTGGACATTGATTTTTTTTTAGCGATGGCTAAATGGCAAAACTATTTTTTGAAAGACATAAGGGCGCTATTCAGATCATTCAGATCATTTGTAGCATCATTTGCAGTGTATGTATGCTTTATATCCTGGATCTGCTGTCGTTTTATGTTGGGGTGATTCGTGTTGCCAGGTGTTGTGGCGAAATGAAACTCCTTTCTGTTCAGGTTACCCGTGTCGAAGCGAGCAATAAGCTAAAGAGCCTTCAATGTTGAGAAAATCTCCGAATCTCCCGATCACTCAAGAAGGTTCTGGGAGAACCCTGCATCTGCATGCCCTCTGGATTGGGTTAGTCTCATTGGACAATTTATATAATTTTTCTGTTATTAAATTAGCTAAACGTTTGGCACTTACTAAATTGTATTGCTCGTCATCAGTCATTGGATACACATTTTCGATGCGCTTTTTCATTTTGCTGTTATTCGCACTCCAATTGCCGAATATTCGCAGTCCGCAACAGTGTCTTAATATCTTAAAATCTTAAAATCACTACTTGCGCGCGTAAATCGGAGCACTGAATGTCATACGCATGTGCTTGCACCTTAATCACAACATGTAATCGTTTGATATATTTGCTTTCAACACAGGGTTAATTGGCCCGGTATTCATGCCATATTATCTTCCTTGTTGGACATGAAAATGCATATCAAACTTGGACTATTTTGTTATCTGTCAAAACTTGGAGAACCTACAGAAACATTTATTTATTTGTATTTCAGATTTTTGACACTAAAATGGCTGGACTGTGTTGTGTGAACGACAAAGGACACCTAGCTGACGATACAAAAACAAACACGTTAAGGACATACTTGCTTTGAGTACTATTTTATTTACTTCCTATTGTACCGTATTGCTTCACTGAATAAAGAAAATTCAGTGCCCCAAAAACGAACTTCTTGGTGTTGCAAGATTAATAGACTCTTAGGGATCTCTGATATTCACTGTTTCTTTTGGCTCAACACCCGTCCTCTTAAATATAAACTTTATTTACTTGACGAGTTGGAGTGTTATGATTCTAACACATCCACTCATTATATAGCAATACTATATTGGATGTTTAGGTCTGCTGGTGCAAAGATGTGGCGACTTCGAGATCAGAAGTCGAAAGTCATAGGCGGAATTGGCCAAAAAACGCATTCTTCGAAAATGTGTTCACTCTTTGCTATTTTTATGGCCTTCTTCTTCGTGCCCCCTACAATCCTATGCTCATGGTTCAACGCACCGTAGGGGTGAAACGGGTAATGCCGGCGAAATGAGCGGGCGTCCTGCGAGAAGATTGGCACCCGCAGGACGTATTGCCAAAACCAACTATGTCAAAGTCAAATCAGCAAAGACCCCGAGTTCCGTGCGCCGCAAGGCAGGGGTGCTATAGCAATCTCACGGCCGTAGGGAACCATAATTTTTCCTATTTTCATATATCTACGTTTAACGCCCGGACGCTGCACAAGGACGCTGATGTCGATCAGTTGATCGGCGAGCTCGATAATGTGAACGCTGGCATCGTTGCTATCCAAGAGACGCGGTCCAAGGAGAGCAAGTGCAAGACCTGGCACAGTGGCCACCGTGTGCTCATTGGAGCCAGAGAGGAGAGGTCGAGGTCTGGCGGTGTGGGCTTCATAGTCCCCCCAGAATACCTGCCATATGTCAGCGATATGAGAGCAGTCAGCCCGCGTGTGGCGGTCCTTCATGGCGAAGTGAAACGTGTGACATTCACCGTTGTTAACGTGTACGCTCCCACCAGCGAGTATACGACGAGGTCGTGGAGGAGCTTTATGATGACATTGAGCGAGAACTGACGAACAGTCGTGCACATGTCAAGCTTGTCGTCGGTGACTTCAACGCGTCCATCGGTCCCAGGGACGATGGGAAACGTACGTTGGGCACTACGCGCAGACACCCGTAATGACCGTGGTCAACGGCTAGCAGATTTTGCGGAAAGTCAGTGCATGTACGTGTTGAACACCATGTTCCAACAACGAAAGCGTAGACTTTGGACGTGGCAGAGCCCGCAAGGTGCAAAAAAACAGCTGGACTATGTCCTTTGCAACGACGCCCATCGGGTCGTTGACTGTAAGATCGTCGGTAGAAGCTGGTGCGGCTCAAGTTCAGATCACCGCTTGGTCAAGTCCATCATCGACTTTGGTTCTGTTAAGTTCAGAAGGCGCACCTCCAGGCGTGGAGACGTTGATCCGGGTCTAGCCCGTGCTATAATGAACCAAGTGGACTGGTCGAGGTACGGTTCACCTCAGTCGTACTCCGAACTGAGCCGGGAATTGGCGAGGGCATCAGCTGAGGCTAGGCCGGTCATTCGTGCTCATCCTAGAGAAAGACTGACGTCGAAGACCATTGAATTGATCCGTGAGAGACGAAAAAGGCTACATCAGGGTCAAAACGTACAGAGCCTCAGCCGCGACCTACGAAAGATGGTTGAAACAGACTATAAGAAGCTTTAACGAAGGTTAAAGCTCTCGAAGCGGCCCGAGCGTCTTATGTCCATAAAGAAAGTACGCCAACGCTATTCCTTGCATAAGGAGGCAACTGTGGCCATGATGGACAAAGACGGTACTTTGAAGACCAAGATCCAGGATATTGCCGATATCATCAAAGATTTCTATGGGGATCTCTTTGCTTCGAAGAAGCGTGTTCCGAAATCAGGCATTGAAGTGAATGAGGACGTGCCGGAGTTCATGGAGAGCGAGGTTGAACATGCTTTGAAGAGAATGCCTAATAACAGGGCTCCTGGCAATGATGGCATTTCCATTGATCTCCTCAAGTACGCTCCGAAGTCCGCTCTATCCGCGGTTTGCAGGTTGTTCAACAATATCCTCTCAATGAAAATCGTCCCTGAGAACTGGAAAGGTAGTAACACCATCCTGATCCATAAGAAGGGAAGCAAAGAGGACATAAACAACTATCGTCCAATTGCGTTGATGTCACAGCTGTCAAAGCTGTTTTCTCGCGTCATCTTGAACCGAATCAGCAAGTGGCTGGAAGAAGGCAATAGACGAGAGCAGGCAGGCTTTCGAGGCGGGTACTCGACTATTGACCACATTCACACTGTGTGTCAAGTTATCGAGCGGTCTAGGGAGTACAAGATACCCCTCTGTATGTTGTTTGTCGACTTCAAAAAGGCGTTCGATTCGGTTGAGAAGCAGGCGGTCCTCAATGCTCTGAAACATCACGCAGTGCCAGAAGCTACGTGTCTATGATAGACGAGCTGTATAACCAGTGCGCCACGGACATCCAACTCCTTCATACACCAGTTAAGGTGCCCGTTGAGCGCGGAGTCAAACAAGGGGATGCCATTTCACCCACTCTGTTTTCTGCTTCTCTGGAATGTGCTTTGAGAGACGCCAACATGTCCGGTGGTTATGACATTGACGGCGAAACACTACAGTTCTTACTGTTTGCCGACGATGTGGTTCTTATAGCCAAAGACCCATGTACACTGCAGAAAACCTAGACGAACTAATTCGAGTAACGTCGCTAATCGGTCTTGAAGCCCACCCAGGCAAGACACAGTGGATGGCTAACGATCATTGTCCAAACGGCGGTGCAGACATACGTATTGGCAACAGCACGCTCGAAAAGGCGGGAAGTATGTTTACCTTGGACGCGAGGTTAACCCAGCAACAGCCTCACCGCCGAACTCTCTCGGCGTAAACAGTCTGGGTGGAAGGCTTTCTGGAAACTACGAGATGTACTCACCAATGTGAAGCTTTCAAAAGAAGTGAAAGCCAAGGTGTTTAACACGCATGTGCTGCCAGCAATGACCTATGCTTCCGAAACTTGGTGCACGACAAAGAAAGACGAAGAATCCTTACTTGTCACCCAGAGAGCCATGGAGCGTAAGATGGTAGGCACGCGCCTCCGTGATCGTATGTCAAACGTCACACTTCGAGAAAAGTCCGGCGTAGATGATATAATTGATAGGATATACAGCTCGAAACATCGATGGGCTGGTCATGTCATTCGTAGAAATGACAATCGATGGACCACTCGGGTCACAGAATGGCGTCCCCGCGATTACAAGCGTCCTCAAGGGCGACCGCCAACGAGATGGGCAGACCCGATGGTTAAATCATTTGGACGTGCATGGAATCGCATCGCAAGATGCAGGTCTTCATGGCGTAGTTGCGACCTGCGCTGTTGGCGAGCCAACAGCTGATATAACGGTCTTCAAGGTATTCAAGGTATTCTTCTTCGTGCACCTGTGTAATTATTTTATTGCTCGTTTGGTAAGATGCGAATAAACATTTTGAAGAATGTGCCTTGCTGATGCTATGAGATTTTTTGTCATTTGTGTGTGTGTGATCATCTCAGTTGATGATCGGGTAGGAGTCGTGGATCTGGCAAGAGTAATTAGCGTGCTGTTTGTAGAATGTTACGCACTGAAAACAGGAGAAAGCGAAAAGATAGCCGCCACGTGCGCGAATACATCCGTTGAGCCCTGTAGTATTTTCCTGGTTTCCTCAACACTGCCCAAACTAAGGAGGTATTATTCTTAATATTGTGCGAGATTCATATAACCCAAAAACATCTGCCTTGACCAAATCACGTTCTTTTTTCCTTTAAAACATTCAATCGCCATTTTTCCTTTTAATTTTGCCGCAATAATGATTGTAGTTTGTAGCACCTGGCAATTTGCCAGGAGCAGTAGCCCCTCGTTACTGTAGAACGCGCGTTATAGAAATTGGGTTACTGTAGCGCTTGGTCTGGCTGCATTATTTCCCCGAGGTGAATATCTCGGTGAGGGCACTGCAAATTGTAATGTTTGCACAAAGATTGTGTTTTATTTACCTTTTAGTTAATAAAAAAGACATAAAATATAGAGGGTATTTTCAGTGACCGCGTCCCTTTAAAGCGAAATGCCGGTCGGATTTTCGAGCATAAATTAGAATAAAAATTGGGTTAAATTCGAGCAAATTAGCATAAATACGCAAATATTCAGTTGTCCACTCCACAATGCGTTTCAAAAAGCGACCGGTGTTTTAAAGGGATCGGCTCACCTCAAATCGTGTCTGTTTTTTCTGTTTCTTTATTTTCTATAAGGGATAATAAAAATTTGGAATACAAAAAGTAGTGTTATATTTCAATACTCACGAAGATATTAGGTGATAAAGTGGTGGATCGATCGGCCCGAAATGAAAAAGTGTTAATTGTCCCATACAAACAAGGCAGGACAATTACACTTTTTCATTTCGGGCCGATCGATCCACCACTTTATCACCTAATATCTTCGTGAGTATTGAAATTGAACACTTCTTTTTGTATTCCAAATTTTTATTATCCCTTATAGAAAATAAAGAAACAAAAAAAACAGGCACAATTTAAGGTGAGCCGATCCCTTTAAAAAGTGTGTACTGCCGTGAAGCAGACACGACCTGAGGTTATCAGTACATGTAGTAATACAATATTTCATAATCAAAGATAAAAATAAATATATAAAAATGAAACGAACTGAAATGGCACACAGGTTTCAGAAACCACGTGTGGTACCGTTTTAACATTTGGTTTCAAATTTTTGTTGAATTTGGTGAAGGCGAGTTTCCTGCATTTTAATCTTTTAGTCGAACATATGTATGTTTTGGCAAGAAGCATGGATTCATTTATTGTTGTTTTTTAGGCAGTTAATTTTACTGAAGATGGCGAATGCGCCGAAAGTTTGTAATAAAAGATACAACATCGTTTGTAATGACTGGGACTAAAAGCTTTTTACACTCTGGAATACTTCCGAAACTATTCGCATTTATGTCTGAGCTTTCAGTAAAACTTTTTTTATTTGTGCCGGATTCTTAAAAGACTTATAACAGCAGGTTTTTTGAAACGTATTTTGGATAACTGCATTATCATGCATCATATACAAATGAGTATAATTAGAATAAAAAATCGAGCTCAATTCGAGGCAGTTCAGCATGCATTTCAAGAGCCGGCTGTTATATCGCTTTAAAAATCACAATATCCATGTATGTACATTGAATACTGACAACAAAAAAAAAACGAAGAAAAAAAAGGAATTCACATCGCATTAAATTGATCAGCAGTTTTTGGGGATTCGAGTAAAATTTAAAATAATCCTGACATAGAAACATAAAAACGCAATTCCTAAATTTTATGTGAGATGGATAGCGTCATCGTTAATTCCGAAAAAAACTATATAAATGAAAAAATCTGTCTGTAAGCGGTAGCACTATGCATCTATCTTGTGAAGTAATATCAGAGAACAAAATAGTGTGAGTTAATCTAACAATAAGACGAATCGACGCGAAACTATGATAGCGCGCGGTGAAAAAATCAGCTGCGCCTAGATCTCTCTGTGCACGTCGCCCAGTCGTCGCCAAAATCTCGCCAGGTTCTCGAAAACATGGCGAATATAGGGCGAAATCTCCACGTACGCTTTTATTTGGTTCTGCAGCAATTTGTGCATTTTCGTACCTTCGTCGCGCCAGAAGTTCGCCGCTCAACATTTTTGCAGGAAGTTTTGGCTGCGAGTTTCGGCAGTGATATAATCTATTGGCGCGCTGCGGCTAATTCTTTAACTGGAATTGGCAGCAAAGACAACTCCATACAATGTACCTCATAGTTATTTTTACAATAAGAAATAAGATGTTTATTTTGAATTTGTTTTTTGAAGTTAATCGACCGAGACGGTGCTTATCCGAGCGTGGATTGACATAAAACAAGAAGAATTTCTCTTTATAAATTACTACGTCATTTGGTCTTGCATCTTAACCTAACTAACGTAACTTAAATGGATAACAATTACTCATAAATTATTCATAATATTGAGGCAAGTATATCTTTTACGGGGAATACGCCGCATATTAATTTACCACCGTAAATGATTGAAAAACATTGGAAGAAAAATATAAAAAAAAAAAAAACGTTTACGGTTTTTCACATTTAGACGATATCTCAAAAAAAAAAAAAAAACGTTTACGGTTTTTTACATTTAGTCACAGGTAAGCGAAACACAATAAAGCAACTATAATAAACCTCATGGTTTCCCTAGAATCGTAAATTGACTTTGCAATTGAATTATCTGACGTAAATTCCGATATGCATACATAGTAACAAGATATATAAACACAGTAATATCGTAATCGTAAAGCTGGCAGACACAAACATCATAACTGGACACTTCTAAAATTTACGTCAACACGACTACGACTATATACTACATGACGCTTGCAAGCTTCTGAGATGTAAGTTGTAGGTGGCCTGGTTGACTACTTAATCTCTACATTACTTACGTAATACGGCTGCAATATATCGATTGGATTAAAAATGGGCCGCGGGGGAAGTGCCTTGATGAATAAATAGTACAATAAGAAGAAGAATAATATAGAATATAGAAGAATATTAGCAACTCGCGGGCTTCGTTGATCCCAAGAAAATCCATTGAGGGATTTCGAACTTGCTTGGGGACTTGTGTGACGAGAGTTCTAAGGGATCGGGTAGTAGGTGGGGGAGGGTGAGAAATATATGAATCGGACAAATTCTATATATTATATGCAAATTTCTGTGCCACTTGTAGGAATATAGGCGGGGGAGGGTGAGAAATTTATAAATCGGACAATTTCCATATACTATATGCAAATTTCTGCGCACTTGTAGAAACACCCGGCACTAAATGAATGCTATACCGCTTTAAACTTTTACCTTAAACTTAAACACCACGTGTTGATAATAAAAGCCTTTGTACAATTCACCGAAGAACACATGTAATGCACAAATAAGAATAATGCTATGCATGTCTCCGGTCTCCTGTTATTAGGACAAATGCAATTTTCAATTGTCACAGAACACATTATTTCTTATTGAATTTTCTATGAAAACCATGTTTTATTCACGCAATGTCTCGTAGAAATAATAGTTCGAGAAAATAACACGGCGTCTCGCACACACGATATACTAACATGCTACCATATTAATATATAAAAACAATGGACATACACAAACATATGTATGTTTTTGAAAGATTAACTTGCTTTTAGGAGCACACAAAAAAAAACGAATTTGTTTCCGGTGTTTCAAGTGCCACCCCCTTTAAATGTATCGGCATCTAATTAAATTAATTGAATTTGAGGGGGTTTTAGTTTTACGGGTGACGTGATCAAATTAGTGACATCTCACCCCAGCATTTCACATTTCTAAATTGCCCCTAACCTTTGAATAGTTGAGTGTTGTTTCGATTTTAAAGTGGTATGACACGTGGTTTCGAAAATTATGCTAGACAATTCCATTCTTATCATTTCCACTATGGTCCTTTATGTGGAAATGCCCTAGAAGGACACAGGGAAACGCTGTCGTGCAGCTCAAGCTTTGCCAGCGACATAGCATAGCATGCCGCTTGAATTGTTTAATCCAAAAGAATCTATACAGAATTTATGTATACAAAAAAAAACATATTGAGTAACTATGTTTGCGCCACATGCGCCCCCTAAATGAGCGGTTTTCATCCCTCTGTAACGAGCTGTTTAACGATGTAGTTAACTTTTTTTCTTTGTTCTTCCATCACATTGGAATTACCACGTATATATTAGATTTCGAATTTGTTATGTCAAATAATAAAAAGGGGTGGTAGACGGGAAAAAAAGAAATACCCAGTTTGGGCAATAAAAAGAAAATGGTCTCGATTTAAAAAAAAACTCAAAAAATTATATTCAACCAGAAGCACATATCGTACATTGCTGGAACTCGGCTGGTGCGCGGCGATAACCTGGCGCAAAGGGTTATGTGCAAGTTTGTCGTCATTTTACATTGGGTAATGTTCCCATAAAGTACATTAGGTTAGAATAAAGCCGTTCTTTGATAGCTAAAGCAGTTCTTTGGAGTCTTGTGCCCAAGCTTTGGTTTGTGAAACAGAATTAGCACTTTGACTACTTTGAGGAGACAACTTAATCCAGTGTGTTTCTCACCAAAAAAGGAAAACAACTTGTTGGATGGGCATCTCTAAATTAATGATGGACCAGGAAATAAAGAGAATTTTTTTTAGCTTAGGCTTAGGCTTGAGCTTAGGCTTAGGCTTAAGCTTACGCTTCGGCTTAGGAATAATTGATTTTATGACTTAATTTATTTCTAGCAATCTACGTATAGCATGTGTTTTATTACGGGGCAACATTATTCCCATAAATTATATACGAACAGTGTGTCATTCTGTAGTAATGCACATAATGGAACTTTTTTTGCATGTAATACATGCCACACCGCATGCCATACCGCTTTAACACTAGAAATGTATCGTGCAAATATAGGAAAATGCTTCGCTTGCAAATAAATATTTTTCCTTCCTTGATCCGAGGAATCTCCATAATTGAGGAGGGGATTACAGCGCTGTCGCATAAAACATTAATAGATAGGGTATGGCTTCTGCACTGGATAGAAAAAGGGAAGATTAGAAAGAGAGAGAGAGAGAGAGAGAGAGAGAGAGAGAGAGAGAAAGACTGCGAGAGAGAGAGAGAGAGAGAGAGAACAGGAAACAGAAAGAGAAGATTAAGAACACAGAGAAAGGGAACGAGAGAGTCAGAGAGACAGAGAGAGTGAGTGACAGAGAGAGAGATAGAGAGAGAGAGAGAGAGAGAGAGAGAGAGAGAAAGATAGAGTGGAGGTATGAAGAGTATTGAGGACAGTAGAGATACGCAGGGAGTGCGCGAATGTAATAGAGACAGCAGGGAGAAAAGCAATTACAAGGCATAACAATTACTAGGCAAAAAGCAATAACTACGAATGCGTTTCTCTTTTATCCGCATCCACGAGAACTCGCATCATACGCTAAGTAAATCTTACGTGTATGTCATCATGCGCGGAGAACACAACGCATCACGCATGCAGCGCATCATGTGTGCAGCGCATCATGCGTCGTGGAGAAGTGCAGCCCCGGGCTAACAGGCTAATATCTGCCACCTCTTTTGGCCTCCTACCAACTCCCCCATAATCCATAAAACATTCGAGGAACGGCTTCGACGCAAACAACAACAGGCTTTCATTTCAATTACACAAATTGCAAAAACACTGCCTGAAACACAATTTTCCTGTCAAACATATAAACAAGTAGCCAAATGTTTATTCACAAAGGCCTAGTCGGACCATTGAATCACAGTGTTGTAAAGTATAGAGGACAAAAATCCAGCGGAATGACTGGCGGTAATTTTGACTTTAATTTAAAGCGGTATTACACGAGGTTTGACAACAACATGTTGGACAACGGTGTTTCCATGTGAGTGATTTGTGATGTTGTTATCTTCATTTCAAAACTTGTACATCCTATGGCCGCATTGAAACAATATCAAGAAAACCAAAACAACGTTAGCACATAGCGCTAACAAAGTAAATTCATGAATTTACAAATACCCAAAGAATGCGCAAAATAAACGACTGATATGTTGACATGGCACAAGCAGAGAAGAAAAAATAAATCCGAACCGTAGAGTTCAAGTTGATATCTTTTTCTGTGAGTAGTACGTCCAGTAGATTATCTAAACATATCAGTTTTAAAAATCAGAAACAAGATCTGAAATCAGACCTATTATTTTATGACCTCATAGTTGTAATTCATCATGGAAACTAAACAAAATACGACGTGAGTTACCCTAAAACACACCTTGGTTGTTCTACATATAAGAAAATAAACGCAGCGCCATAAAAACTTACAAGCGAAATACCGGCCGGCTTTTGAAACACATCGAGTACCACAGCATTCTTATGCAGCGTACGCATATGAACATAAATTATAATAAAAAATCGAGCTAAATTCGAGCAAATTAGCATAAACACGTAAGAATTCAGTTGTCCACGATGCGCTTCAAAAACCAGCCGGTTTTTCGCTTTAAACAACTACGAAAAAACCAACGTTGAACATGGCAAAGCACGTTGGGAACATCACACTCGAGATTTTATCGATCTTTTCTGGTGGCCAGTTTGCAATGTCCGGAATATAGATACGCCAGGCATTTGATGCTGAATGTTTTACAATATAATCTTACTGAAATTATCCTCCTTCCACAACAATTCAGAAGCATTTCTGCTTAGACTACCATTTAAAGCGATACAACAGCCGTTTTTTTAAACGAATACTTGAAACGGTTTCCCATTTAGTGTATGCCGGGATTTTCTGATTATATTGAACCGAGTATCACAACATCGGCCTAGGAATGCAGTTGACCAACATACTTTTCAAAACCCGGCTGTTATTCTGCCTTACATGCAAAATGTTGAAGTAACAAAATTGAAATTTGAACACACTTGCTCGATCTAGCGGCAACATAAATCGCTTATCCACACGACATAATCCAGAATGCGGCGAGTCGAACGCTTCAATCTGAAAATATTATTGTTCATAAATAAAAGAACTAAAAAAGAGTGACATGGACCGCGTGGGATCCGGCTTGGGCTTGGGTTTGGGTTTGGGCTTGGACTTGCGGACCAACAAAGAAAATAATAGATAGGAAGTAAAAGTTTACAAACAAAAACAAATTACACTTATACGTTTGCGTCAAAAAATATATACATCGGTTGTTTCCCATACCTGTCCGTAAGCAAAATAATCTGGATATTTAGTTAATCTTTATATTTAGTCTTACTTCAGATAGATCGAGACGAAACAAAAAAATCTAACCTTTGGCATGCATAAGCTTTTCCTCTTCTTTCCTCCAGGCATCTCGTCTTTTACCTGAAATGCTCAACACCGTCGCTATGTACAGATATTGATGTGATGCGTGTGAAAAAATTTATCGGTGTTTATCTTAGTTTATCTAATAAACACTGCTTGAGTCCCGTGCCTGAAATATACGGTGGTCTAGGTTTTTGGTTCCAGTTAGTTCGCTTCCGGGCCAGGGATAGCGATTGAGCACCTTTTCCTCCGCAACCGAAATTGCTGCCAATGTACTCTAATGAGAAGGCTCGGTCTACCCGGTGTAAGAGTCGACCCGACGAGCCCTGCTTGAGACAGCGACTTAGGCACTGCGCCACCTGCCCGGCCCCTATTTTATCTAATAACACTAATAAATAAATAAAATCACCTTATAACCAACAATGGCCAATTCCACGAGAGAGCCAAAGACGAACGTCATCGAAGCTAGCATCCAAACATCTAAAGAACAAAAAGGTCGGAACAAATGTAGAAATTTCTGCGGGCAATTATTTGCCTAGATGATACCTATGAAACTAAAGTTGTAGAGAACCTAGCTTGAAAAATACGAAAACGATGCATGACTAGATATAAATGTGAGCGACTACACCTGTCTTTGGCAGTTTTTCTTGGGAGAAACTCAATTAAGTGAATCGCGAGAAGCTTTGAGATTATGGCAAAATATTTTTTACATTATCAAAGTTTCACGTTGATTGTTTCTGCTTACCAATTGCTTTAATATATGACACCCGAGGAAGATTTCGCATAATGTTTCCAAACTGGAAGATCATTGCAAGTAGCGCGTTCACTCCTAAAATGGCATTATCACGATGACGGCGCAATCAGTATTTTCGTGTGTCAAACAGCTTGTGGTGGATGGATGACAGAACTAAGTAGTAGATATAAGATATAATGGCCGCATATAAGGGGTATTTGAAACGTATGTTGGACAACTGCATTCCCATAGGTCAAGTGAATATAAAAAATGTCACAGTGTAATGGGAATTAGCCGTGCACTAAATGCTTTAAAAACCGTCGGTCGTACGACATACCGCTTTAAAAATAAAATCAGAAAACAAATCCTACCAAGCATTGTCCTGGCTGGTATCGCTCTAGGTCCCAGCGCAAAGCTTACCCAGCTGGAAAAATAAGAATAAAACAATACAGCACAAAGAGAGTGCAACACTAGATTCATCAGAATAAGCTACTAAATTCGCTTCGCAAAACTGCAGTTGTAGACCGCTATAAGGTTCACGTTGCCAATTGACACTCTCTATTGGGCTATTTTAGTGGTGGAACTAGTACACCACTGGCAGGATCAACTAGGCAGGAAATGAAACGAAATCGGTCAAGATTCAGGAAAATGATCTTTTGCTGCTTTTAACGTAAATCTCATACCTGATGAATATGGTCAAGTATGTAGGCAAGTAGGCCTGCATGAAGTACCAAATATATCGTCGTTCAAAGGTTAGTTTCACGTGCAACTCGTCCCACATGCCGGCAGGATAGGGCTGCAAAGTTTACGATAAATAGTACGCGACGGCTAACTTGACATCGGGAAAGAAAAAAAATCTGACAAGACAAACTCATCGTGAAGAAAGTCGTCAAGCTATAAGCAATATAAGGAGAGGTAAGGTGGTAAGGCAGTACTGCTGGTTCTCTTGAAATTATTTCACTGGTCAACTCAGTTTCAATTCCGGCACATAATAGAACATGTATAATACATGTACAATCATAGTGTCAACTTTTCAAACCAGGTGCCGTATGGCTTTAAAGATCTAGGAGTAGGAATCAACCTCTGTCACAATTGAAGTGGATATGTCCAGTAGATCAAAGTCAGGAAGCACTATTGACGCAATTGCCTTCACTGGCTCATCTACTGCCGCCCATCTCATTTGAACCTCCTGATTATTATAGTTGAAACTGAAAAAAAAAACACAAAATAGATACAAAAAACGTTAAAGTGATGTTGCACTTGGGTTGTTTATGCCATACACTTGACCAGCACACGTTTAAAGCGGAATAGCAGGCGGTTTTTGAAATTTATAATGGCCAACTGCATTCTAAAGTACTTATGCTAACAACAAGAGAGGACGAATTGAGCTCGATGTTTGATTCTACTTATTTGCAGATGATGCGGAACGAAGTTATCTAAAATCCGATTCAAAAACCGGCTGTTACATAATCTTTAACAATTCATGTGACGATGCTGAATAGGTCCATGTCTTATCAGCCGGTGGTGCGTGAAACACAAATGTACGAAAAATACACTGAGAAAGCAACCTCTCATAAATTAAACTGCAGCTCTGAGTGTCGAGGGGGAAGAGAGATAGGTCCATCTGGCAGGGTCCTTTCACACGGGTTCTCTGAAATTCGGAATATAAGTATTAAAGTGGTGTGTCATGCGGTTTCTGAAGCGGTGATGGACAATATTTCCATGCATCCATCCTCTTCTATGCCGCATCGTATAATAAGAACGACGCAGAAATTTCATATCAATGCATGTGAATTCAACGTTCCAGCATTCTTTCAAAACTTTCTGTCATACCGCTTTGCTCTGAAACCGTACTGTAGTTTGGCACACACGAGCACCCGGTTTTTTGAATCAAAGTTTCACATTACGACCCCTCCCAATGGGCAACAAAATAAGTCTGTAAAACTCACATAGTTCACCCACACAGTACCGTTGGGATATAGCATCAGGAATACGTTTCTGAAAGATAAGTTTATGTCAGAGCGAAATACCGGCCGGTTCTTGAAACGCCGCATCGATGCTTTATTATGCAGCATATGCAAGTGAGAATAATTAGAATAAAAACTGGGCCCAATTCGACCCCACTTAGCATAAATCGATAAGAATGAAAACCCGGCCGGCATTTCGCTTTACTGGTCAAAAAGAACACATCACACATCTCCCCACCACACAAACTCCGCGTCGTAATAGCGCATAAGCACGGTGGGTGCGTTGGGGGTGCTAAAACACTATGACGTCGGCCTAATGTAGCGTATTTGTGGTCTGCTCGAAGCACGTGCGCCACATATGCGCCTCATGTGCGCCATAGGTGCGCCAATTGAGATTCTGTGCACTCGAGGTACTCCGGATCGACCGCCTAGCTGTAGCGCACAAAGCTTTGCGTGAACATTTATTCATTTTTCGGGCAAAGGATTATGGCAATATGTTTTTGTTTAGTTTCGCTACCCTTGTGTTCACATATTCTAAAGATTCGCTTAAATCATTTGAATAAAGGCAGCCGTCTTTCCATGATGCTATAGTGGTCGTTATTTCATGTAAAAAAAGAGTTACGCGACTCGCATGAACAAGTTCTGACGAACAAACTATTAACTAGATTACTTTGATGTGACTATACTACTTTATTTTGCTCAATCCACTTTGGGTGGATGGCTGCCTCAATAAAATTCGACCAAAAACATATAAATGAAGAAATTCGTCTGTTTTATCCAAAAAATCAAGTGACGTATGTCTGGCTCCGATTATTTACAAGTTGAACCACAACTCATCTGTACATTTCCGCACATAATGGCCAACAAAGCACGGGAATGAAATAGTCCTACACCCATTCCACGATCCGCGTGTCATTCGCCATAATTAAAATTGTGTGGATAGCACAATAATAGTGAAAATAAAATAACTCACTTGAATGGTGAGTCATGAATTTCCGCTATTTTTGAGTTTATGAAACAGCTGTTTGGGGTCCATAATCGATCCAAAACCTAGGTGCGAATAAGTAAGACTAATATATTCAATTTCAATTTTTAATGTTTTGAGAACGAATCACCAATAGAACACAAACTAACAATAAATATGTAACAGAGGATATTAATATGTACAATAACAAATATATTTTAGGTGATATGGAATGGAGCAGTGTCAGTAATAATAAAAGCAATTACATGCAATGTAAGTAATAAAAGCAATTACAATTGGATATTAGATAAGAAACTAAATACCTGATAACTTAATGATAAGTTCTGCTTGCATGGTGAGAATGCCTCAAAATTCAACGCGGGGTCCAGCCACATTTCGTTTATGTAAATGTCCATCTAGAAGTAGTATTTGATCAAGCCAGAAGTTGTGAAGCCATATTACCGTGTTGGAAATGTATGCCTGACGTATGAATTTCAATGTATTATATGCAATGTTCTGTGCCAATCCGTGCCAGGCATCTGCATGCGCTTTCCCAGAACACATTTCACAAACAACATACCGCTCGAAATATCGTGGCATTCGCTTTCCGAAAAAATATGAATGAAACTCCTTACCTCAAAATCGTTGGTAATTTCATTGATTGAAGTTATAGCTTGTATCCAAAATTCTACAACGACTTGCACACCATCATCAGCTGAACGTAAACGGGAGAATTAAGTTTAAGTTTGGATTTTTTATTAAAGCAAAACTGAAGATTAATACGTGGAACACAATTGTCTAGCTACAATTCAAAAACCACATGCCATGCAGCTTTGAATCTCACGGGTCTAATATATCTTCACATAGTTTCTGACTTACTTGGTATTCGAAATTTATTGTAGCCAGTTCCATTTAACAATTTGTCAATGATTGCTGTGTCTCGGGTACAGTTTAGCTGCAATAAGTGTTGCAATACATAATATATATCATGTCAAAAATTAAATGAAACGTAAGGACAAGTGGTTTTGAAGCTTATGTTGTACAATCGCATTCCCATATTACACGCAAATTGTGCTCATGTCGAAAGTGCACAAAAGGGCACACTGACACACAGTATATGGGACTTCAGATGTACATCATACGTTTCAAAACCACGTGCCATACCACTTTGATGCCACCAATTCAAGATTCTTCATGAGTCGGGAGCCTGAGTGTTTAGAATAGCGCCGTGGAAGAAAAAGCGGGAAGAAGTATATTATTGGATTAAAAACGAAAACTTTGACACTGCACAAGCAAAGCTGTATCACTTCACACAGTATATAATAACTTTACCTTCTTCGTTTTGTCTTCATCAGCACTTGAATCAAGCGGACAACCGCTTTCAACATAAAACGCAATTTTTGATTTTGTGTTTTCATATTTAGAGATCAAGTTGTCTCGGTGTAGTTGTATTTGCGTACGATACGCATATCCTATGTATCCTACGCATAAAAATTTGGTGCCCATTCGGCAAGTTTGCGGCACCAAACTTGCACAGAATACATAGAATATACAAATTTCCCAAAGAATGCACAATAATGCTTTAAAACAATTACTTGATATCTTTTTGCGCGTTAATTTTATTTTACTAAAAAAAATGTTTACCTTTTTCTTAGACCGCGGTTCTTCTCGAGGTTGGTCATGCGAGTTGGACACTTCTTTAGATTTACTTGCTGCACTACTGTATTCAGATGATTCATCGTTTATAGTATAGTCGTGATCGATTTGAATAGACGAATGGAGAGGAACTGCGAGTGCCATTACACACATCATGAAATGCATCGGCACCTGAACTACATCGATTTAATTACCCAAGTTTAAGGTAATGTCCTGAAGATGGTATACGGCCGAAACTTTGACGAATAAAACACATATAAGATCCCTTGTGTTGTCAATTTTGGTTGGGATGTATGCTCGTAACACCTGAACAAGAAAATAAACTACATCAATCAATGGATCAATCAATTATTTCTCGCAATATGCACAATAGAACAATAAGACGTGAAACTCGAAACAAAAATGTTTTACAATATATACGAATTAATAGCATTATGACACGACGACCCTCCATAATACGTCTTAAAACCACGTGTCTTTTCGCTTTAACGTTCAATTTCTTTTTAATTTACAGAAGTGGAGTCTTTTTGACGTCCTGGGAGGTCGTCTTGGGTAGACAAATTTCCCGTCCGGAAGTTGCGGCGGAAATACTCGGAAGCAAAAGTTCACTGAGGCGGTGGTCCGTAGTTTAATGTGACACCTATTTCACGGAATTTGAGTTCTTGGGGGAGTAGTCACAAGTTTGAAGGAGGTGTGTGCGTGCGTATGTGTGGGTGGGTGTGTGTGTGGGTGTGTGTGTGTGTGTGGGGGTGTGTGTGTGTGGGGGTGTGTGTGGGTGTGTGTATATGTGTGTGTGTGTGTGTGTGTGTGTGTGTGTGTGTGTGTGTGTGTGTGTGTGGGTTTGTGTGTGTGTGTGTATGTGTGTGTGTGTGTGTGTGTGTGTGTGTGTGTGGTGTGTATCGAACATCGAACATGTGTGTGGGTGCAAGTGGGGATTCGGGTACAACCTACGAGTTCAAATTTTCCCTACAAATTCGAAAACTAACTCATGGTTCGTGGCAGCCAAAATATCATCGAGCATATGTGGTCTATATATACACTACCATACCCACATAGCAGAGGTGGCATTTTATTGCGTCGTAAACTAGCCAACTATCTCGTAAAATAAACTTTTTTACAGTAGGTGCGGTCCCGTATGATTCTCGAAAGAGGGCAGTTTTTGAGGACGTATAATCTGGAATTGGCCCCGAGCTAAGGAGATTTTGCCTTCCTCACGTAGTTGAAGTACAATCACTTACAAAGGTGGTTTTAACAGGTCAGGCGTCAAAAATCAATATTCGGCAAAAGCTATCTCTTAGAATGTAAGCTAAAGATAAGTCCGTAAGAAAGCAGCATAATCCAGTAGAGAGGAAAGAGATAACTTTCATTGAATAATAAAAATAAAGTATAGTAGAATAAAAATAGCCACAAAATGATGACTGAAGCATGTCTCGGGGAGGATCCTCTCTTTCCTCCTATTAATCCTCTTCCTCCTTTTCACACTTTATCGGTGATCAGTGCGTGGATTTGATTAATGACCGTCGCCTAGCCATCACACCTTCACAGCGACTCAATAATAATTACAATAATCAACAGACAGACGGGATACGTACATGATACAAACATACACACAAATAAATTATTGTTTTCAGCTCGAAGAGTTGGCGTATTTTGGGCTTCACCTAATGTAACTCTTTCACCTCTACGATGATTTGTAAGGATAGTATAATTGCAAGCCCATGATGTACAACGCAAGAAAATCTAAAGTTATATCTAACATATAACATAAGTAGGATCTATAGCTCAAAAATTGCATTCTTGGGGTTAAAAAAATTTGTATCTTTGTATCAAGTACGTTACGCTTCAGAAATCCAGTGTCTAGAGCGCGCGAATAAGATAAAAAGGAGCATATACATCACGCATTCGGCATATCACACGAGAAAGGAAACTGATCCTACGAGAGAAATAATATTTGAAACATGGAATTTGAAGCTATATGTTGGGAGGTTTACTACTCTCTCTCAATTAATTGCAACATTTAGGCACAATATAATTGACAAAAGCGGTTCGAAATTAAAAATTCTTTGTCATGTCGTGAACAGCAGGAATTGAATTTTAAATTCAGCCGTCATTTTCTTCTAATTTTTGTTCTACGTTTATGTTCGGGTCCTCGTAGCAAGATAATAATTAATCATTGCTATTAATAGTTTCCGTGATTTTCAAAGAAAACTATAAATAAATGAAACACATAAAACCGTATTATATTAGCTTGCGAGAAATGAAATTACACTGAAAATAGAAAATATATGATGAATGAATTTTGTAGCGTAAGTTATTTGTATAGCATTGTTTTTTCGGGACAAGTAAAAATTTATTTGCAGAAATACTCTGTTCCGTGCAACAAGTATTAGAAATTCATATGAGCCAGTGAACAGCCTTATAAATTCTAAACGTTCGTTACGCATCATCACTTCCAATATATGATGTTTAATTTGATCTATGATAATCTAAAAGAATTTATTTATTATAAGAAAAACATACAAAAATAAAAAGGGCAATTAACTAGCTAAGCAAGCATATTATCATATAAAAATGTCCGTTTCCGACACATGGGTAGTGAGTGATACACAGTTTCTAGCAGGATCTATAATAAAAATGAAAATGTTGCTTTAGAAACGTTGTTTCTTATTTATATTATTTTATTTATTATTTATTAAATATTTATTAAATACACCAGTCTGAAGATAAACCTGAGGGCGGAAAAAATTACAACCCATGTATTACTCCAGGAAGCGTTAACTTTACTAAAAGTAAAATAAAACCAAAAAAAAGAAGACTCCAATGGTGTTTTGGCCCTTTGGTGAGGTGCGAATTTCCTCGTTGCCTATAATTTGACAGCCAAAGTTTTGGCAATTTCATCTCGTAATTACGTTTAGTGTGGCTTATAATTACATTGAAAATTAACCTCATTCGAACCTCATTTAAAATATACTGAAACGTTCACGTCAACCAAATGTCATAAAAGAGAATAATTACGTAAATCGAACTTCTTTAAAGCGGTATACAACGTGGTTTTGAAACGAATGCAAGTTTCTGTGCCCGTCTATATGCTGGAACGCGGAAAGACACATTTTAAAAAGCATATAATACATGGAGAAGTTGTATAGCATACATTTCAGAACCCACGCACCATATAACTTTAAAATTGATGCAAGCTAGGAATTATTAAGATATAATACGGGTTATTATTGGCTCACGACGCTATGTATTTTGAGTTCGTTTTGTGCAAGACAATTTGCATGAAAATTGTGCAATCAAACGGAATGAGCAGACTAATGACGCATTTTAGACAATAATATTTGGCATTATTTTAGAAAATATTATATATTTACATATAATATTATCTATTATATTATATTATTGTATATATTGTTAACTAAGAATACATGTCATTTCAAATTACAATATTACTACCACTTGAAACCCGATACGTACCCCACCCTGGATGGAAAACTTCCTTCATGCAATAATGAATATGAGCTAACAAGTCTATGTTTGGTGTGAAATTTAAAAAATAAACTGGCAACGTGAAACTTCGCGCCATCGCCGCGCAAAATTGGCGCCATCGCCGCGCGTAAAAAGAGGCTCCGCCACAGCGGGGCGGCGCATTCACTTTGCGCCACAGGCGCGCGGCGATTCCGCCTGGGGTCCGCGGCGATGGCGCGGAGGTTGCGCGGCGATGGCGCGAGGGTTGCGCGGCGATTGCGCGAAATGGGCACGAATCGAGCATACCGTACCCCGTACTGGCCGTACTACCACCTTACCAATCCGACTACTGTACAATACATAACTAGAACAAAACGACAAAACAACAAAAAAAAACATATTTATTCAAGCATAATAGCACAAACAACACTGGAAAACTCTACGAATTAAATTCAGCGGTAAAAATCAATAAATAAAAACCGTTATGCGAATTAAATTATGGTTGTAAGGTAATTAAATAATGCACACATTGAAAATAAAAATAAGTTGTCAGAGCGATCAACAAATAGAAAACGACAAAAGGGTTCTTAATAGAAAACTAACGACTAACGGCCACGGGTCAGGGACTTCATTTGATTACCTCAAATATCCAGTATTTAAATGCTCCTACTACGAAGATATAATATTCTACAATCTACAAAAATAGGTGAGGGAAAGTATAAAGTATTATTGTCCAATTCTAGAGCATAGATTAGAAACCGAGTCGTCCGAGTCATCCAAAAATACGTTTCAAAGCCGAATGTTGCAACACTTTAAATCTAGAATTTGCCTACAGAAATGCAAACGTAATAGAGTAATTAACTGCTGTTTCGCGAGGCCGAAACAGGGCGAATCTGGCCCAAAAATCATTCAGCGATTCAGCGTTGCTTTCACTTTCCATACATAAGCGCAATTTGAAACTCGCTGCAAAAATTGAAGATCAGGGTCAAATTTGAATTAGTACAGATCTTCGCATGCAAGTATGATAATAACAGCTATTACGTGTACTAATTCAAATTTGTCTCTGATCTTCAATTTGTGCAGCAAGTTTCTCAATGAGTTTCTAGATGGAAAGTGAAAGACGCCCTGAGTGATTTTTTGAGGTGTTTCGCGTTTCCGAAACAGCAGTTAAATACTCCATTAAAGTGAAGTTGTGAAAAACTGACAATAAATGTAATTAAATAAAAATGCATGTAAAATACTAGATTCAAAACCGGCCTGTTTTTGAAACACAGCGTGGGCAACTTTATTATTCATTTAGCTCGATTTTCATTCTAATTTATGCTCCTTCACATAAGCTGCATAAGAATGATGGTGCACTATATTCAAAAACCGGCCGGTATTTCGCTTTAATAGGCAGCACACAATAAGTAAACACCAAGTATAAAATACAGAAATGTATAACACCAACCGAATGGTTTAAGATCGGGTGGTGATGGTTCCAATTGAGATTTCTTCGTTCAAACGGGGCCCATTGGAAATGAAGAAAATTGTCCCAACGATTGCGTAGTGCAGGATTCACCTGAAAACACACCTAACTTGACTCCTTGACTGGAAAATGAAACGGTGAATTAGTAGAATTAGTATGATTATTAGTGAACATACAGCACAACGTAATCTTGAAATCATAATGTTTTAAAAGAAAAATAAGAGAAGAAACTTACAGGCATTGTAGGGTAAATGGAGCTATTCTTGAGCCAAATTGTAGCGCGATTGATCCTCGGAAGACACAGTGAGCGTCATAAACCTTAAAAGCGAAAAATAATAGTCGCGAAACGAAACACAAATTGAAAACAGAACATCAATCCGCCTACAAATTTAAATTAGGAAAAGACATGACCAATACGAAAAGTAACATACACCTAAGCGATCCAGTCCAGAAGCAACAAACATCCGATCCGGAGAAGCGAGCACCAGACAAGACAACGGCAACGAAGTAGCGCATTCCGTGATCTGAACGCGTCATTTTTTCGTAAGTTAAAAATACGCAAGTACGGCATAAAGTAACAAAATTTTATATTTAATAAATATCACTACTTTATTCACACATACCATCAATCAGATACAACATCAATCAAGTACATGGAACAAGTGCGGAAGGTTTCTAGCGTCGTGCTTCTTCAATCCGCGGGGGGAATGCATGGAGGGGAGATTTTTCTTCAGATAATGTCGATCCTTGATCTTTCCAATGAGGTTTTGTGGAGTTATACAGAGTGTTTGACGACGAGATGAAAGGACAAATCCCTCGAAGTCTACAGGCTAGGCAATGGGGGATTCGCCTCGATTTTCCCCGCCTCGGTGGCATTGAGTGTGTGTTGTGGCTGGATTCGAACTCGGGTCGGCTGACTGCGAAGCGCGGACGTTTCCAATGGGCCACGAACCTCTTTAAATATACTGCTTTCATCGACATCTACGCTTCAATGTATCCAAGAGTAGGCGTCCACCGAGCTGTCCATTCACAACAGGTTTCTTCTCGTGTTTCAGCTATAAAAAGTAAAATGAGTAAATTATCTACGCATTATATTCGATATAGACAACAACAAAATACGTCACTTCCACACTGCTGTATGTACGTAATTGCAAAATAATGTTCAGAGCTGGTTAATTAACCAGGACTGGGAGCAACGAGTCAGTCAAAGGGCTGGGTCAATTACCAGCTAAAACTTATTTTTCGAACTCATTACCCGCCCTGAATTTTCGAATGTCATACCGGAAGTTACCAACAATATACATTGATCACGCCCATAGGCAGTGGATACTCTCATTGACCAATATTCTAGCTAGATACAAACACATAAATTCGGTGGCAACGCCGGAACGGAACGGTATAGCAAGTTGAATTTACATTTTCCAAAGTATAATGGAAGTTGCAGACTCGTACCGATCATACGATATAGTCAATAAATCGGTCTATAAAAGGAACACACCTGGCCGTTGCATTTCGGTGACCCCAGCACAGCAATAGACCTCCCCAGCCAGCACGCTGCATTGGTGGGAATTATTGCTTTGCTTCACCTAATAAGAGAAATGAGAACACAAGGCAGAATAACAAACAAGAAACTAATTGGACAACCTAGTGCCTATTGCTTTGCTTGGATGCTTATGGTTTATGGTAACAGAAAAAGAACTCACGTCCAATAATTCCTCCGTCGTTTCCAATCGGCTGTTTCCACATGTATGGCTGAAGTGATCATGCACGTCAAATACGAATCTGAAAAACAACGGGAACAGCTAAAAAAACTACAAATGTTTAAATTCTCTTCTCATGTGATGTGGTGCTCTAAAACATGCAAAAAAAACAGTATATTTTGCTAGCAAATATACATAGTAACAAAGGGGTTACTTTCATGAAATGATACTTAAAAAGCAGATGTTTAAAAAAAGAACAACGCCTAAAAATACGTATTTTCTGGCTATAAAAGACAAGTAAACAACGTATTGCTTTACACACTTCCCCATTTAGTGTGCTAAACAAACGCTACTCTAAGTTTCAGACAAGTAATGGAATAATACAACAATAATTCTATAAGAAAGAAGAAAAAAGCAAAGAAAAATTATTTCAGAAAAAAAAGCAAAAAAAAATTCACGAAAATTTGCGCAAACTTTGTGTCTAATTACGGTGATTGGTGCAGTGTTGGGGGAGTGTTGACAATTCTATGTACGGTACTTTCCGTGCATTTTAATAAATAACATCTGGCGGCCCCACGGCGCACCTGGGGCGCACCAGCCGCGGATCCGTTTTTGGGATCGTGACTATTTGCGCCGCGATACCGCCGTGTGACCGCCGCGCAACATTTTTGCGCCATAGGAACGCCGCGCAGCCGCGGAGTTTCCCCAGTGGGCGCACGACAGTGTAACAGGACCCTTTCGTTTCACTAAGACGCACCAAGTTCGTATTGGAGTATTCAGTTGATTATGTGCATGTCCATGTTTTCAAAAAAATTATATCTAGAAAATACCTATGCTCCGAAACTTTAGACATTTCATTTTCACGCCACCAAGGGCCAAGGGAATTCCCAAGCCATTTTGCTCTACCTGGATTATTACATCTGAATTGAAGGCCTCTCGACACCTCTCTACCTCTCTCTCACACTCTATCTCTCTCTCTCTCTCTCTCTCTCTTTGCGACAAGAAAATACTTATATCCATAAATAAGTTTGGCATGTTTCAATAGTCTCCAGTGGAAAATACGTACACAAACACAAACCCAAACTTCGAAATTCTGCATTAGATATTTAAAGCGGCATGACACGTGGGTGTGAGTCCATTCAACAAGTGCACTACTAGCACATAGTTGTCCACATATGTTTCAAAACCACGTGCCGTACCGCTTTAAGATTGGACCGAAATGGATTGAAAATAAAGCTTCTAGCCAAAATTAGGGTTGTTGTGCTTTTCGTTCGCGGCACTAAAACGCCTTCTCTTTGAGATGTGCCCTTAGATACAAGGATTGACATTGGTGCTAATTCACTTAGTGAAGAGTGAAGGCACATCATGATGGCCGAATGCAAAGTTGATGCACGGAAGGAAAATGAATTCAAATATGGAAATTGAATTTCTACTATCGTCACAGGAAAGTGGAAACTGGAAACTCCGATACATGCCCGATCAGGAACCTCAATTAATCGGGCCGTGATCACGAAGGTGCCGCACGGAAGTCAAATCTTGAAATTAAATTTCTATTCCTATTACCTAATTCGGATTTCGGAATTCGATGACGAAACACACATACATACGAAAAAAAAATAGAGTAACCTTACACTATGTAAAACGTTGATATGATGGAAAGACCAATTTGTCCTTTTAGTCGACGATTTTAAAGCGGTATGGCACATAGTTTCGAAAATAATACTTGTTCATTTGGGCATATCCGACACAAAATGGAAAGCAATTTTAATAAACTAAAAATGCTAGCGCGAGTAAAACAGAAAAATTCGCTTCTTCAAGCCTACAAAACACGTGTCATTCCGCTTTAATGGCCACGATGAAATAGGAAAGCTGAATATGAGCCTTGTAAACGACCGTCGACCAATTCAAGCTTGAAATTTTAAATCATTAGGCGTAACGAATTTCCTTTCCCCAACTTTATTTCATGTTATATAGATGTATGGAGGCAATCAAGGGTGAATAAGGAGAAAAAAGGCAAATGTATGTAACCAGACAACCTATGAACGAACTCTCAAACTGAACAAGGTTTATGTCTGGACAAGGAAACCAATGTCAACCATGGAATATATTGATGATGTCGTAATGTGCTTCAGAAACCGGCCGAAACGTTGGCAATAAATTCCCTTTACATTTGTGTCTTTGATTTTTATTCCGGAAGTCGAAATACCGGCCGGTTTTTGAAATACATTGTGGACAACTACATTCTTACATACATCACAATGACACTGTACATACATATATAACACTTGTAATTCGCTGGAGAGATAAGTAAAGGGTTTATTTATTTATTTATTTATTGACATATTTATTGACAACATGGGTAAGCTCTTGGTTTTGAAAAGTCTTCTTGACGAATTTATTATTCATGCTTTCTATGCAAATTTTGTTCAATTTTACGTCGAAAAAGCACAGGGGTTCACACAAATTTGCATAAAATGCTTGGAAATGGAATTGTCCACTATACGTTTCGAAACCAGGTGTCATGTCGCTTTGAAAAAAATAAAACTTTCTTTGCAAAGGACCGGCTCCAAATGCAAATCCCATTTACCTGCCCAATCCATTACAACGCAATCTCTTTATCGAAAAACACGATGGAGGTTGCCAAAAGCATTGGGCCAAAAACTAGCAACAAAACAACCACAACCAGAAAATGATACAATAATTACCGTTGTTAAAGCGATACAACGGCCGGTTTTTAAACATTGTTCGGAAAACTGCATTCCCATATGTAGCATGCAAATTAATCTAAAATCGCACGAGTGTCGCGCAGTTATTTGCACACAATGCAATACAACGTCCGGTATACGTTTCAATACTGTCGTTAAAAAAATTATACGACTTTAAAATTGTTAGTTGTGTGTATATTTTGCATCTTCTGTGCGAGGTGCGATGCTGAGGGTAAACTGTAACAAAAAATATTACTAAAGTATCCTGAACGCGTTTGTACAATCTTTGAGAAATGACATTATTACTCGATGACGTCGACCCAAATGGTAAGGGGCTGTAACCGACTCTTTTTATAGGATAAGCGACTAATATTCAGGAGGTGGCTCGATGGGTTAAGTATTATTTTTGTGACGGCAGAATATGGGTACACGAATCGTAAACTTCATATTTATAGTTTTATATACGTTATTTTTGCATTACACTTCAAGAAAACCTAAACCTAACAAAATAGAGCAAACGGTGTTCTAACTGGAAACTGATATTTGCAGATAAACAGTTTTGAAAAGGTATGACGCCGGTTTTGGAACCTATAATGCGCATTCAGCGCAAAAAATTAACAGAACGGCATAGAAATTTGCATATATTACATAGGAATACCGCTTTATAGCGAAATAACGCGCGGTTTTTTTAAACACATCGTGTACACCACATTATCATGCAGTTTATGCAAATGAACATAAATTAGAATCAAAATCGAGCTATTCGAGTAAATTAGCATAACTACGTAAGAATCCAGTTGTTCACCCTGCGTTTCAAAAAACGGCCGGTATTTCGCTTTAATGCCCAAAAACAGAAGGATGAAAATAAGCAATCGTACTTTGCTCTGATAGGTCTCTCTGGAATTGAGGAAACACCTTCTTTTTCCTACTTCTCATGCAATTGTGGTTCCAAAGAGTGGGTAATAGCCATTCTGAAAATTCGTCACCAAGCTTATAAAAGTGATGAAACCCACAATAAACAAGTAATAATAAAGAAATATTTTTTATGTTAAGATCACGATTAGATTAAAACGGTATAACAAGCGTTAACGTGTGTTGGACGCTGTATGCTTTTGCAGTGTATGAAAATGACTGTGCGATACGGCGCGATTTTTTATTCTAATTATATGCATTTGCCTACAACATATTGGAATGTAGACGTACAAATACGTTTCAAAACCAGCCGTAATATCGCTTTAATACAGTGATCAGTTCTAAGGAGACGTATTATTTCGCAGAGTCTGAGCAGAGTAGACGACAAATTCCAGATGGCATATTTCTCGACGTCTTCAGGCTGTACATTCAAAAATTTATTCCTCGTAGGCACAATAACGTTCATGGGATCTTTTAGAATGAACCTGCCTGCGCTTGCATGTTTTGTGTTTATTTTCCTGTAGCTGATTACACGTGAATAACGAGTAAAAGATGTCTTATGTTGCTGTGGAACTGTAGTTCTCTCGTGAATTATATGTGAATAGAACACTTTTTGTACAGACTCCTCTAAAATAGATTGAAACAACAAGACAAGACAAAAAACTTTATTCAATTTTATTTACTTCCTTTAAAAATTATATTCTGAGACCATTTTTAATGAAAATAAAACATGTGAGGCACTGAGTTTATGGATTGTAATGGTAGACGGTAACCAACTTTAGCCAAACTTTTTGAGCGAAATTTTCTAGAACAAACTTGTACGAAAATGGACAAGCTATCTTATTAAAGGGAGATGCTTATTTTTCTGTGCATTACGCGCTGCCCCTTCATGGTTGCATTCATATACATATCAGGGAATACAATCGTACACAATATATATAAAACAAGCAAAAATGTGGTGTAAGTAGGGCAACATTTTCTTTTTTGATCATTGGTTCCTTGTTAATTGCATAATTTTTTCCGGAAATTATGCAATTAGTAGGGACATCAACTTGCAATGGGAAAGATTCACAATCCACGCAAACATACTTACTAGGGACGCACTCGGTCGAGCTTCGCATTGTAATTGTAGCCTTTTAGATGAAAACTATCAAGAAATACTTTACCAACGCCAATTTACTCCACAAAGGACTCAGGGAAAGACATCCTCGAGATAATTATCAGCAAATCTTTCTATCAATTATGTGTTTTACACATCAAGACATATTTTATAATTTCGGAAAGAAGCACAAGCGAAAAAGAGAATGAATGTTAGAATGGCAATTGATATGAAGTAAACATACAAAGATAAAAACAGGAAGACATCTGTTTAAAAGACATTTAAAACTTAAAAGTTACAAGTGAAACATCTCCATTCAAACATAGTAGTTCAACATGACATTCAAGGAGAAATTGTTATTAAAAAAAAAACAGGCTACACTTCGGGCTTCGGGCAGTGCAAGATATAAAATGCGTTGCAAAGATTTAAAATATACATTCTTGATGGATACATTATATCATTGATAGATTGTAAAACTTATGAAGGGTAAGTATAGACTATTACTTATACAAACTTTTATATGAATTTAAATGAACCGAGCTGGTGAAAATAAAAATAGAAACTCATTGAAGAGGTATGACACGTGGTTTTGCAACGAATGTTGCACAACACCCTTCCCATTACTATTGCTGTCGTTCGCATCTTAAAACCACATGTCATACCTCTTTAAATTAAAATTAGGCTGCAGTTTCTCTGTACTGATGAGGGGATGGACGGAATTGCGTGTTTTGTTGATGCCGGTAAGAATTGGGCAGCTTCTCGAGAAGCGGTTCATCACGCGTTGACACCGGTTGGAAGCGCAGATCGGAACTGCAAAGAGGCAGATACCTCGAACAGTACTTTGACGGTGAACACGCCCACACAGCACATAAGGAGACTGATCGAAAGGACGAAGAAAAAGTTGTGCACCATCACATCACACAAATCACCATACTCGTGTACCGTGTCTAAAAGGAACACAAAGAAACTACGTGCAAAAGAAGTAAATAAAACTGAACGATATATGTGCTCTTGTAATGCAAGGCTGTCATCCGATGGTGCGGACAAAACAGTGTTTACCTTACACAAAACATACACAGTGGTATAATTAAGCAGTGGTAATTTTTGCAGGGGATGACATCGGGTCACTATGGAGTTAGCAGCTGAGGTATAGCTCATTTTATAGAGTTTTGAATTCTGATAAAAGTGGTGCATTCAAAAATTGCGAAACATAAAAACCCGAGTAGTTATGACGAATAAAGAAAAGATGTGACTCGCAGGTCCATATTTGTTTTGCAATTTTTGAATACAAAGTTTTTATCAGAATTAAAAACGCTACAAAATGGGAGATACCTTACTTGCTAATACTAAGTCCACGGTGACCTAAGTGGTGGGGGGGGGCGTAAGTTCCTTTCCAACAAACACAAAATCAATGTGCACTTTATTAAATCGGTATGTCACGTTGTTTTGAAACACATGCTGAACAGAAACCATTTTTAGTATAATTGACGGCAATGCAGTTATCCGGCATACATTTCAAAACCACGTGCCATACCTCTTTAAATATGAAAAAATAAAAATGTTTACACGTTGAGGTTCGATGGTCGCGAATTTTGCCATTGGTAGTGTTCTTTGCTATAATGGATCGAGTTTCTTGTATGTATTTAGAATAAAATGGCACCAAACACATAGAAAGATTGTTTAGAATAAAGTAGAAGTCGAAAACTAATGCACAAACAGAAGTGTGCGGGTGTAACACAACATAACACAACTGAACGTTGCATTCCAGCCGTATATACTATACTAAGGTTAAAATTAGGAAGTGTTACCCATAGTGTGTATTATATTACTTCGTGAAGCAGAATAGAAAAGGACAGCATTCAGAAGCTTGTGTTGAAACAATACACAATTGCCAACTTGAATTTTTCTTTAAAGTTATTGATAATCGACAAGTTACATCGCGAAATTTCGCGCAATCACCTCGCGCAGAAAAAGAGGAATGATTAAACACTGTTAGGGGTGTGCCAATTGGAATTGTCTGCCATATGTCTGCCACGCAGCTGTAGCCGACCTTTTTGTGCAGTGGCTGCGCGAAGTTTTCTACGTTAGATGGTAATACTGCGTACCTGTCTCTCTCCTGTCCTCCCATGAACTTATATGTTGTAGTTAGAGCCATCAATGCGGCACCAAGCCAGCACAATGTGCCAAGAATATGCAAGTAAAATGCGTATCCAATTTGTTGCTGAAGGAGGTTTAGGTTTAGGTTAAGGACTGTCTTATTCTTACGTTTAGGTTTAGGGTTACTTTGAGGCTTGATGAATATGCTATCTATGGGGGAAAAGCCTAATAAAAAAGTTAAGATGAACAAAAATGTGAAGATAACCATACCTCGTACGTGCCAACCATTCCCTGTACGAAACGATTGTCTACTCGATTGGCAGCCAAGAAAAAGACACCATCCGCGATCACAGACAAAATCACTGAAAATAAAAATTTGTTTTTATTTCAACTTTTCATATTAGATGAATCAAGAAACGGATGTAGGGTAGATGTTGTCAACAAATCAAAGAAAAAACTTTCAATAAACAAAAGAAGTATACAATCTACACGTTTGTCAAAAATAGGATACTTCTCAGTTTACAGATTTACAGTGTTCTAAAACAAAATGTCTGATTGTAAGTAAGATGGTTCAGCGTTCAGGCTGGTAGACATGTTTTGTTAACTCTACTTGATATAAAAATATAAATAAAAATAAAAACTTACTTGCTCCAAAAATGCAGATTGTAAAGCATAGTGACATGGGTGGGAAGCATGTCAGACAGGCGCCCGTGCACATAGAAATTAGAGCCAGGATTTGTGAAGTGATAATACAGAATAATATCACCTTGTGCCATGCTGAAAATTGTTGGTTTAAAAAATCATACTTAATTGCTGATCGTTAACTAAGATTTTGTTATAACTTTAATGCCTGTAACCTTTAATGCTTCGTTTCTAAGATTTTGGAACTTATAATTTGAAACTAATGATAAGTTACGTATCTTGCATAAGGACCTGCACCCACAGCGGTATGGTTTGTATAATTTACACTGTGTATTTACATTTGAACGTATTGTTTGCAAATTGTGTTCCATTATGTGCTTCCAAAAAGGGTACAGAAATGAGTCCTTACGATAAGTTCGTGGAACAACAGTTAGACATCGTATTTTTCAAAATATAAAATTTTTTACAAAATAAATTTTCCCCAAACCCAAAGAAAAATCTAGAAAACATAAAATAAATTTACCCCAAAATTTGTGATGTTCACTTTCTCCAGCTGCTCCGTCTTCGTCAATGTTATTCAATGTGTTTTCAATGACCATTTCGGCAGAGTTGTCAAACTGAACAATATTCCTTTGTATATATTGAAAGTAAAATCCAGGCAAGTATAAAGAACGAAAGACAATGTAAAGCCACTATATACATGCTCAGATAGTGAAGCTCAGGCATATTGATGCTCTGACTAAATCTGACTATCTCTGACTGAATCTATTTATCTGAATCTGACAATTTACTAAATTTGCATGAATCAAATGTTCGCTGAAATGTTTAAAAAGAAGCCCAAATGCATGGGTTTATGCTGGGGATATAAATATGCTATCGCTCAAAGTAAAGAAAAAGACACGAAAGCCACCACAAAAATATTTCTCTCAAAATCGATGGACATGTCTAAAATTGTACTTGGTACAAACTATAAAAAAATCACTAAATCACTCACCTTGTACATGCAGTGAAGTGGTGCCTCATCGTAGAAATCTCCTACAGCGACGACATGTTTCTCGGCACGAATGCAATCCCACCACAGACCATGCTGTAGGTAAATTTAAAGCGATATAACGGCCGGTTTTTGAAACGTATGTTGAGTTACATCAGCACCATGCATCATATGCAAATGAGTATGATTATGAATACGATCCCATTTAGCATACATATATAGGAATGCAGTTGTCCATCATGCATTTCAAAAACAGGCCGTTGTGTCGCTTTAAAGGGAGAGGCCCACGAGAAAAAGGTTTTCCTCAGTTTACTTGCACTGAATGTCCGAAATTTCAGAAATATTACTGTGAAAACCGCATTTCTTTGCACCTAGAACTCGCAGAGTATCCAGATAATGGTCCTCGTCAAAACGGCATTTCAATTCGGTTTCTTCCCGTGGAACACGAGCACTTCGGTGGACCCATTATGGCCACCTCGTATTTTGGGAATTGGTTTGTTTTAATTTAAGTTTTATCATACATTTTGTGATGATGTCATTCGGACTTTTAAAGGAAGAGGCCCACGAGAAAAAAGTTTTCCTCAATTTACTTGCACAGAATGTCCGGAATTTCGAAAATATTACTGTGAAAACCGCATTTCTTTGCGCCTAGAACGCACAGAGTTATTCCCCGGCAAACAGTTCGACCAGGTACCGTAGTCAGAATCAATTTTGCGATTTTAGGGCACTACAATATTGGAAACTCCTTGTTATAATCGTAGGAATGATCTTCATTCGTTTAACCATTATTATGAAAAGAAAGAATGCTAATGGATGGATGAATGGATGAATGCTAATGGACCGGAAAAACGTTTCTGACTACGGTACCTGGCCGAACTGTTTGCCGGGGAATAACTATGTGAGTTCTAGGTGCAAAGAAATGCGGTTTTCACAGTAACATTTCTGATATTTCGGACGTGCTGTGCGAGTAAATTAACGAAAAGATTTTTCTCGTGGGCCTCTCCCTTTAAGTTTTAGGGTCCAGGAATCAAGTTATATCAAATTTCGAAGTTCTTGTGTAAAAAGAGAAGAAATCTTCGGTCAGATCCCTTGTCACAGTAATTTTAAAGACTAGCGAATGTCACGACTCTCCCTTCGGTTACAGCTCATTACTGCATAATTAAAGGGATAGGTTCACCTCGAATTGCACCTTTTTTTATAATTTATGTTGATAGTATGACCTATGACGGTCAAAATGCGAAAATTGCAGTAAATTTCCTTTGCTCCCCGTAGTAGGAGAGCTTGCTCAAAAAAAGCTAAACTACCTCGAATCTATAAAACAATTGGGGTACCGCAGCCATGGTATGTGGGAAATAGCGTAGGAGGACTGGAGGTGCAGATATTGTTGTGATAGACAGAGGATGATAAAAGGGCCCTGTATTTTCTAAGTCTCGAGCCCGGCTGCGCTATTTCCCACATACCATTGCTGCGGTACTCCAATTGTTTTATAGATTCGAGGTAGTTTAGCTTTTTTTGAGCAAGCTGTCCTACTACGGGGAGCAAAGGAAATGTACTGCAATTTTCGCATTTTGACCGTCATAGGTCATACTATCAACATAAATTATAAAAAAAGGTGCAATTCGAGGTGAACCTATCCCTTTAAAGAGGTGGAAGCGTATACTGGGCAATTGCGCTCCCCGTATTATATGCAAATTGAACGCCACAATGTGCCAAAATGTACGAAAGGGCACATGTATACATTTGCTATACATTTGTCCAAAGTGTGTTTCAACAAAACCACGTGACATGCCATTTTAAATAAACTTTAGAATTACCTGGTGTTCAGCTCTGAATTCCCTAATGTCGACCACTTGCCACGCGGGTGAAAACACTCCACCGATAGTTAGTACCAAACCTAAAAACTGACTTTTTCAATGCAAAGAAAAAGTTTTTTTCTTACTACATTTCCCTATTCTGCTAGTTTTATTAGAAATAATATTGTGAAGATTTCCTTTAAAAAATCTTAATCAAAACAATTGGCAAGACAACGATTATGAATACAAATACATAGAACAGTATTATGTAAAAGCCATGTTTATAAAATTGGAGAAATGCTGTTAAAACGAAATATCTGCCTGTTTTTGAAACGCATCGCGTACGCCTGCATTCTTGTGCAGCATATGCAAATGAGCGTAAATTAGAAAAAAATCGACCTAAAACCTGCCGGAATTTCGCTTTAATAGCGCAAAGCTCACCTCCGAGTATTAATATTAATGAGATGGCCAGTAAACCCTTTTGGGTTAGTGTTGAGGCCATAACCTAGAAAGATACAATTAATATTCATGGCAGAATCAAAAATACAGTTGGCTGTGGGATAGAATAGATAATATTATAGAACAGTATTCATAAGAATGATGGTACAAACAGAAGATGCAATGTATGTACATGGCAATAAAGTGTTTTAAAAGGCTAGCTGGAATACTGTATCCTCGTGCATTAATTTTAATTCTACCCAGGAAATGCACCCAAGGACACATGAATTTGCATATAATGCGCTTTGTTACATACATCCAGGTCATCGTTCAAAACCCACGTACACCTTCGCTTTCAGTGCTGATACAAGTGGCAAAATCTATGATAACTTTGAAAAATTTTATGATAAAAAAGTGTGAAGGAAGTTTCACTAAGTCATTCAAAGTCACTGTGGAGTTTCTATGCAACATATCGATTGTACGGAGTGAATGACTAAATACTTTCTCCCGCAACGTGGGAGGAAACAGGGTGTTGTTCCCGGTAGCCAAAACGTGTCTTGCTGCGAATTGCAAATGTGGTGTCCTCTGAAACTATGCTCCGGCTCAGTCAGGAGTAGCACAGAATATCGATTTATGGGGTGTCATATACGGACTGGGTTTACTTATCTTCCACTTGGGCTTTACGTTGGAACTGCTTATACTTTGGATTTCTCGTTTGTCTTACTATAAACTATAAACAGGGCGTGTTCACCGTTGTATTTTGTATAAAATAAAGATTTATAAGACCACACGGAAATACAATCAGGTCGTCCAGTGCTTACTGCTTACAAGGCCTATATCCTGCACAAGCTATTGCATGACACAAATTATTCATAATTCGAGGTATGTGATAAAGAAGATCACTAAAAAATCAAGCATCATGGCGCGTAATTAATACTAGGCCACTCTATTGTCATGCATTATATGCAAATTACCCAGTACCGGCAAGGAACGGAAATGTGATGTGTGGGTATCATAAATTTCAAAACGACGTGCCATACAGCTTTGCATAAATAAAAATTGAAACAATGCAAGGACGAAAGAACCGTCAGAATTTCCTAAAACATTGGCAAGGATCCAGTAACCTGGTCTAAATTTGTAATTCCATGTTTGAATCATAAGGGGGCAGGTTCTGGTCTGCGAGCCAGCGAAAACAGGGAGAGTAGCTCTATTTTGGTGTCGCTCCAACTAGGGGAACCACGGGGGCAAAGTCGCCGATAAAACTCGGAAATTGCACCTGAAATCGAGAGACGCAGACGGTTCAGGCGACAATTAACCTTGAAACGCGCAGTTGTGCGATTCTCACAGCAGATTTCGAACCCCAGAGACGCGCTCAGAGAACTGACCCTGGGAGGCTTGGCTCAAATTTGAATATCGATTTATGGGGTGTCAAATACGGGGTTGTCATGGTATGGTTACTGTGACTGAATTGGATTAATGCAGAACTTTGCTGTGAATAAACTCGTACGACGTCAAATGTGTTGTCGTTTTATTGGGACTTATTGTTAGTGTAAGATGTTCTAATTTACTGACAGACTTCTTTTAGAAACTGTGATTGTATGTGGAAATTTAGAGAGCGCCAGCATGAAAGGATTTTCACTTCTTGTCTCATTCCACAACAATTTGAATAAAAATTATTGCATGAAGAATATGAAATATTAAAACAAAAACACCAAACAAATCAAGGCAAACTAACATGGAAGGGATACTAAAGGTAGGAATGTTGGGGGAAGAGCATTGGCAAAGGGAATAAGTTATTTTGCACCTATTGATTTGTTGTTGCCTCGTGAGGAGAATCATAATAAAAGGAGAAGGTTGAGAACACTTATATGAGGAGAATATCGGAAACACCTAACATGACAATTCTATCAAGTTTCAATCTTCTTTTTTTTATTATACCCTTCGAGAGAGCACATTGCCACTAGAGTAAAAAAGCGATAAATCAGAGGAGCACTTGACTGTATACATAAAATATAAGTTGATTAAAAAAATTTTAAGGTACGAGTTCAATTATATAAGGAGAACAATACCGAAAACGTTTCAAAATTCCAGAGACATTGCAAAAATTTAAGTATATGAATGAGACTCAGCTAGCTGGCGCTATTGGCAATAACGTGAGGACAATTTAGAGAAGTTCCAAAAACATATTTAAAGCGGTATGGCACATGGTTTTGAAAGATTTTGAAGGATATCATGCACAAATTCGAAAAATTTTAATATTACGAATGAGCGAGTAACCTCAACCAGCTGGCGCTAATGGCATAATAATGGTGTTGGCGTAACTAGAATGCGCAATTGTTGCGCCGGCCCGATTGTCGGCAACACGTCAACCATGTCACATGTGCATGCGCACCATGGTAACCAACAATTTGTTGATGGATATCGACCATGACAATGTAGGAGGCAAAGTTTACCGTAAAGAAGATTTATTAGTTAAAGCGGTATGGCATGTGATTTTGTTAGGTACACTGAATTCCCATGCATTCTGTGCAGATATCTACTATTACAGTGTGAAAGAAAAGTTTACAGTGAAGAAAATTGATTATTATTCAAAGCGGAATGCCATGTGACTTTCAAAAGTGTCCTGGTTATGAAGCTTTTGATTATTATGCCCCGGGTCTGCCCAGAAGAGCAAATCGAGTTGCACGTAATATATGAACATCTAATTACGCTTCACAAACCACGTGCCAACCGCTTTAACCACGTGCAATACCAGAAAAAATAACGCGTCTGCCCAATATGTAGTTCGCGCTTATTCGCGGGGCAACTCTGATTTTCGTCCTCATTGTTAGTCATGGCCACCATGGAAACGTCAACACAATAAAAATTTCGCAATGTTTTATATTTATTACATAGGTGCAGTTCAGGAAAATGACACAACGTTATAAGTTATTTCGTCAAGTTTTAGGTTATGGGAAGTACAACATTTTTTCGAACATGAATAACACAGTATTAAATGCGGGCACCTAGAGGCGCAGTCACCACGAGTAATGCATGGAAGTGGACTTTTTCAGGAACAGTTTCACAAACCATGTTTCATACCGCTTTAAAATGAATATACGATCAATATCTATGAGTTGATGGTGCGAGAATAAAGAGAAATTTGCGCATGACACTTGACTGACTCTTACCTTTTGTTGAATGTACAACGCCCATAAACAGGTAACACCTACAACAGTGCTAGATCTAGATATTATGAATTGAAAATACCCAAAATGTGTTTCAAAACCACGTGTCTTACCACTTTAAAACAAAAACACAAAATGTGGTTCAAAACCACGTGTCTTACCACCTTAAAGCGAAATACCACCCGGTTTGGGGTTTTTTCACCAAAAATAGTTTGAAAAAAGTTATAAACGAAAATAAACATAAAAACACAAACAAATAAGTGCATCTTGTATAAAAATGTTCTCAAACAACCATTTTTTTGCGATTTTGTATGGGAAAATTCGCTTCCGGCGATTTGCCGATTTTAATACTAGCACGGCCCCGGAAAAATCGAGGGATGGCCTTTTCAAATGATCACACACTCCGAAGCAATCCAAATGACGAAAAGTTGACAAAATATTTTGAATTTGGCTAGTAAAAGTCCAAAAATGCACATTTTGAAAACGGCGGTAAACGCGCGGTTGTTTACTCCTCCTCTTTTCGTATTTTTTTGTTGAGACCGGCCGCTAATTCGCTTTAAAACGAAACAAAGCAAAAAAGAATTGAAGTTTTTAGCCGATATGAATAATACTTTAGTGTCTATTGGCTTCTCTTCTTGCATCATTGTCAACGTCTCCTGGACTATAAAAAAAAACTTTTCAAAAGGGCGGAAAAAAAATCGTCAACAAATATATTTTCAAGCAAACACGAACCGAACCTTGGCTTCTTCAAACTATACAAAAGCTATGTGCAAATAAACGATAGTATGCGTGCCAGCTGCCTCTAACATAAAAGTATTTGAAGGCCGCGAGCCTTTTCTGTATGTATGCGGGCTATCTTTTTCTCGCCCCTGTCTACGCAGCCACTGTATCTCTAGCCATCTTCAAACGCGCAACCCTTTTGCCCGGGTGGGGATAATCTCCGTACAATACGCGGAGTTAGTAGATAGGGAAGATGCGCTATAGATAGGATCAGAACATTAATTTCCGGCCAGCCATGTCCTCATGCCCGGGAATTGTTAGGGTTATTGAAACATATAAAGTGATAGAACAAGGTGTAGAGAAAGCGTGAACTGATCATAGAGTAAGGGGATCGCGTTTTTCACTCGTTATGGGGGAACCTGACGGAGACTTGATAGTATCGTCTTGACGGGTTTGGGCTGCGGAAGATTGGAGATTTCCAACCATGGATTTTCAGAAATTAAATCGCTATGTCAGGGTGTTGTGAATGCTGGGTTGTTCCCTATGCAAATCAGTTCATACTGTTCGTACTATGTCTCCTTCTAGTAAATATTATATTTGCAAGATCACTTCATCTAAATATCAGCTGTCGGCTTGCTTATTGTGACTTCCATGACCTCTATTTTGAAATTTCCATCGCTCTATCCTTTTGGGATCTCTTACAAACTGCCTTCCCACCCACTCCCAGTGTGACTTGGTGTCACAGAGGGAGTGACCTCAATATATGGTGAAAGGAACAAGAAATAGCCCTTTTGGCAGGAGAATGGCAGTCGATTATAGGACATTTGCATAAACAACACGTACAAATATGTGTATTATGTATATGACATCATGCGGATGGTAGATGGCACCGGCACAATGGACGTCCTCATAGGGGGAAGCTGTAAGGGAAGTCTGAGATTTCAGATCAAGTATCGTGAACACCGCATACAGTTGAGAACTACATACAGTTGAGAACCATGAAATACCGTGGTCAGGAAAAAATTTCCTTTTTTGAACTTTGCACCATTTTAATCCACCATTAGTGTCATAGAAGTGGTCACCATGTTTATTTGACGACGGCATCGTCTACTGTTCGATGTTTGATTCCAGCACTTTCGTACGAGGACATACTAATTGCCTAATTAGTATTCTACTGGTGCACATCGCGTCCTTTTCTCCGAAAACGGTCAGCGGCAGACAGATACAATTAGATAGAATAATAATGATGCCCACGCTTTATATGAACAATGTTAAAAGAAAATAAAAGCAACAGTGCTTCAGAACATCTAATGCTAGCACACGTTTTCATTTGAAAATTACCCCTTGTTTCTAATTTTCATAGATTTTCTTAAAGCGGCTCTGCACATGGTGTGCAAACTGGAATTTCCGGCACTCAGTGGAGCACATTGTGCAAGTAATACATTAAAGTGCTCTTATACGCTTCAAAATCGTGTGTCGTACATCGTTATCTTGTGGTGACAGCCAGCTCATCTCTTTCTTATAAGATTAGTTGGATACCGAAAAAAAGTTTAAGGCGATATAACGACCGGTTTTTGAAGTGTAGATTGGAAAACTGCAGTCCAATACGTTGTAAACAAATAAATATAATTGACTAAAATCGCGCAGCATCGCACAATTATTTGCATTCTCTACATGGGAATGAAAAAGTTCAATATACGTTTCAAAAATCGGCTGTTAAATTTAGAATTGGGTGTTTTTTAGCGAATTGTTTATTTTCCTTACTTTTTAAGAGTGATGTAATCTTCTCTACTAAATCGAACATCATAATAAACTCATTAACCATCGTGTGTTATATTTATGTGAGATACTGACACGCTGTACTCGTTCAAATTATTAATTATAAATAAGAAAATGTTCAACATTCCGGGAAATTTTCTTCTTGTGAGAGCGTAGGAAGAGTGGCTACAATTACAATTTCTATTCACAACATTTTGCTTGTACCCGACAATTTTTCAATGTGGTATGACTCGTGGTTTTGGGGCACATGCATGGCGCCTACCTTTCCGCATAGTAAATATAAATTTATGAGCCACCATCCTTATTATTCCCGGCACACTGGTGCACAATTTCCATATATTACGGCCAAGACTTAGCGATGCGGTAGATTTCACGAACCATGTGTCACACCCCTTTAAACAGTGTTTCGTATCCAACGATCAAGCAAGAGGCCTGAATTGTCGTCTTGCAACTAACATGTTGTATGTCCGCGTGCTCATGGTGTTTTTTCCTAGGCAATTGCGTTCTGCATAAATAATAATAATATCTTCAGATGCATTTATATCTGATTCTCCTCTGTATTATCTCAATACTGTGTTCGTCGGTAGTTTGCAGACCAAGGTAAGTAAACGTTTCTAGATTTTACCAAAACATTATTGTGGCGTTGTGCGCTGAACCTGCGTTCTTTTTGCCGTCGGAAAGTTGATTCTTAATAATTTGACAGTGACTGCAACCCGTTAAAGGGACGGGGTCAATTCAAGGGAAAGAAAACGCTCTCTATCTCTGTCGCTATATCAACATAGTTACCAGTGTTTAACTCTCTTTGCCTATTGCGCTCTTTTCCTGCCGGCTACAGTGGACCAAATGTCAAGTAGAACGGTGCTTCCGATCAGGTCTAGCCAATATCATAAAACTACAAACTCCAAAGATAAAACACGGGGCGTTTTGAAGTGACCCTATCCCTTTAAAAGACCTTTTTAGCCCAATCGGTGCGAATGGATTCGTCACACGATATGATAGAACGTGTTTCTTTTCTCCTCTAGGATGTTTATTTAAAGAGGGAGGTTCGCATGCGATAAGACAACGGTGGGTGATCGTTAGTTCTAGAAGCCCTTATAGGATAAAACCTACGGACCATTTCGACCAGAGCTAAAAACCTGCTGGACAATTACTTGAACACTGAAGAAACCTTGACGGTGTGCCTCGAGCGAGACACGTACACACTGACGTGAATCGCCCACACATTCGAAAAAAGACAGAAACTTTGTGGACCACTGGTGTGTGCCAGAAGAGCGCAAAATGTGCGCGAGCTCAAATTTCATATTAGTTTCGCATTTTTGCGCCCTGTCGGCCTGTTGCACCGGCTCATCTGGAACGCGGGGCACTCCTACCCTTTCTTTGTTTCATTATACACCAACCATTAATCGATAACTAAAGCAAAACGAATTTCAGGCGCACAAACAACGGGCGAGAAAGCGAATTTCCTGCTTATACCGGAAATTCTGATGGTCTTCAGTCAACAAGTAGTCCACATGATTACACGCATCTGCGGCGCACTTCATATTTTACAAATAGTTTATAATTTCAAGTTAAAGCGAAATACCGGTCGGGTTTTGAAACGCACCGTGGACACCTGAATTCGTACATATTGCTCGAATTGCAAGTTGCTCGAATTTAGCTCGATGTTTTATTCTAATTTACGCACATTTGCATATGCTGCATAAGGATTCTGAAGTACTCGAGGCGTTTCAACAAACGGCCGGTATTGCATATTTTGTGGACGTATATGTTAACATTAACAAACCTTTAATAAGGTTTGTTAATGTTAACATGTACGTCCACAAAATATGCAATCTGCGATTCACGCTCCTCCTACGTAAATGGCATACATTTTAACGGTGACTTCATTCTAATGTATATATTGACTCCGATTCTGTGGCGCAATATGAAATTCATTATTATTTGGCATTGGATGATGTGTAATAACATTAAATTTGTCTACAGATTATGCACTAACATATATTAGAATACTCTTATTTAAAAAAAAATCGTTACTTCACACTCACCATTATTGTGTTCTACTTTACTACTAAAAATAAATTGTTGTGTCCCTATGAATAGCTTTGTATATTAGTATACCTATACCAGACGGCTATGGCTGTCTGAGGCGACTTTCCAATATTGCAGAGCTGACTTCAAGGGCGCCCGCTTCACCACCTACGGTACGTTGAATCATGTGCATAGGGAGTATAGGAGATAAAATCGTACAATCATACAAGTACGAAAAGAAACCAGTTCACACAGATTTGATATTTGATTTTTCATAATTGCATACCCTCCGAACGGCCGGCTAATTGGAAGATATTTGAAGCACATGTCATCGACACGGCATGCCACGTCCGTAGTATTTTGTAGTATAAACTTTAACGTAACCATTTTATTATTATTCTTTCATTAAATAACTTTTCCAGGATTGAGAATCTGATTTGGATCCAACGTCAGTTTGATTGCTCGCATAACCTGAATATATGCATGGTTGAAGAAGGGGGGCGTAGTTCAGTGGCAAGGCCCTTGCTCACTCCATCAGTCACTGGTTCGATCCCGGCCACAAACCCCCTTTATCTTTAACTTTATTGTATATTTATGGTTGTATAAGAAATCAGAGAAGTCCAAATTCACAGTAAATATGGTTTGGTATACAACAGTCGCATCTCCCAAATTAAATGTGGGTGGTTTGGGAGACTACTCCCGGTTTGTAGCATACATTACCAAAAAACGACGCGGTTTGGGAGGTTATGGCTTGGGAGGCTACTCCCGGCTTCTTTCACATGGTAACAAAAACGACGATGTTACCTCAATTCCAACTGGACCTATTTCCTCTTGCAAATATTTCATTTTGCCCATTCCAATTCCATGTTCACCAGTACAGGTTCCATGTGCAGCAAGAGCACGCCTGTGTGATTCATTTTAAATACGTATTATATAAAGCAAAATGTTTGTTTCTTTGTTTATATGAACGTTACGATGTTTGAAACACCGACCGGATGATGCGCAAGCAAATCGAGTCGAATACATGGCGCCATTCGATTAAATAATGCCCACTTGTTAGCGTCTAACTGCTTGTCCAATGATTATCATAAAGAAACAAAAAACTAACTTGACTAATCTGTCAGAAAATTTCCAAATCTGCGCCATCTCGTCCGAATTTTCCTCAAAAACCGGCAAAACCACGTGAAAATTGCCGTCACCAACGTGACCAACAACCGTGCCTGAATTGTTAGTGATAACAAAAAAAAGAGAATTGCAGCTAGTAATCTGACCTCCTCTGAATACTACAAACAGGTGACGACCTAAAGGAAACGTTAATGTATTGTCCCTGCCATACAAAACAGTACCTGCAATTCCATGTGCATCCAAATCTTTTCGTGTTTCGTCAACAACCTCGGCGAGTCGTGATATTGGAACGCAAACATCGGTGCAGAAACCCTAAAATGTTGGAAACTAACCATACATACACTTTTTCGCGCCAGAAATGCGTCAATTGGAACTGAATACATCTGACGATTCCGTGGGACGATTCCGACCATCTAGGACGCACGCGCGAGCTTTGCTCTACCACTATCGAACTTTTTATCTAGATGTTATTGATCACAGAAACACACCGTCGCTCCTTTTCTAAGAGAGAGTGCTGCATAATAGGCATTATGGCGCGCTGTCCACAGTCTTTCACGCTCACTTTGTTCAGTGGCAAACGTGAAGTTAGATCCGCTATTCGACTGGCAGATTTCCTCTGAAAAAATGAGAATTAAAAAAAAAATCATGTTGCTCTCTCAAATTTAGGTAACCATAAGCCAATGTCCAATCCAGATCCTAAGCTAAGAGCTTAGGCCCAAGTTTAAATTAATGCGCCTACCACACATCTCAGCCTGAGCAGTCACTTCGCTGTCAGAACTGCCATGGAACTCCAGGAAAAGAGTGGGTACCTCGTCGAGAGTCAGTTTCGAATACGAGTTACATGCCGACACTTGAGCCGAGTCAAGGAATTCTAAAAAGAAAATGTGTCAATCTAATTATATAGTTAGGTTCACAAAAGGCAACCACTAAACGAACTTCATAGAAGCCCGTACGGTGACAACAACAGTAACGACCGAAATCTATTTATTGAGGGACAACGGTAAGACTGGGTTTGAGTGCATGATCCAAGGAGCGTCCAGGGGCACACAGGCTCGCTGCTGGACCTCTTTCGATGCCGGGGATCCTCCTCTGCGACACTGGCGAACACCACCACTGACGTCCACTCGAAGTCCAACGACCACTGCGGATCGAAGGGGAACTAGTAGTTTTGGACGGTTCTACTAAACCGTGATCAGACTTTCCGGCTCTGTCAGACCGTAGGCAGTTTTTGGGTAACGCTGCCAACCTTAGGGTATTAACCGGTACCAAGCCGTGATGGGCCGCTAGCTAAACCAGAGCTCAGCCCGAAGGCCTTACTGCAAGTCGTTGCCAGTTGCTGCCACACTCTCTAGCCCTAACCGAGAGTATTTATACTTACACTAGCAGTCTAATAAAGTCGTTACTTCCTGTTATTTGTGTAAACAACGTCATACTAGACACTAGTAATAATGATGCTCTAGAATACGTTTCTTAGATAATTCTAGGTATTATTATAGTTGCAACGCATAGTTGCAACACTCCCAAACGAGAAGATTATTAAACAATAATTTCTGATATCTAAATTTAATACTCCCAAACGAGAGTACTTCTAAACGTTCTTTTATAATGAACTCAAGAATATTGGATGCGTACCCAATACAAATGTTCAGTATATGGACCGTATGCAAATTAAATACTCATCTTCTAAAATTGAAACTGTGCATAGCACATCCTCCCAAACGAGAAGTGCTTAAAGGGAGAGGCCCACGGGAAAAAAGTGTGTCTTAATTTACTTGAATAAATTGTCCGGAATTTCAGAAATATTACTGGAAAAACCGCATTTCTTTACGCCTATAACTCGCTGAGATATTTTACGGCAAACAGTTCGGCCAGGTACCGTAGTTATATATGTTAAAATACGGTTTTACGGTTAATATCCATCCATTGGCATTCTTTCTCTACATAATAATTGTTAAACGAATGAAGAACATTCCTACCATTATAACAAAACGTTTCCAATACTTTAATACCATAAAAAAGCAAAAATTGATTCTGCCTACGGTAACTGGCCGAACAGTTTGCCGAGGAGTAACTCTGCGAGTTCTAGGCGCACAGAAATGCAGTTTTCATAGTAATATTTCTGAAATTCCGGACATTCCGTGCAAGTAAATTGGGGAAAACTGTTTTCTCGTGGGCCTCTCCCTTTAAGAAGTAATATTTTTTTTTTAACATACAGTCTCGCCGTTTCATATATCGCTCTTCTACTGGCTCACTACTCATTCGCATTCACACTTTCTTCATGAGATTTTGTAAAAACTTGATTAAAATGCAACCGCCTGTTCGGTCGCGATAGATGAAACCGCCTGTTCGGTCTCGATAGTTGAAACCGCCTGTTCGGTCTCGATAGTTGACCGCCTGTTCGGTCTCGATAGTTGGCTGAACACCTTTCAGTGTCAACCGGGGGATAAATAGGGTTCGGGTTACCGCGGTCGCCATAAACGAACTTCATAGAAGCCCGTACGGTGACAACAACAGTAACGACCGAAATCTATTTATTGAGGGACAACGGTAAGACTGGGTTTGAGTGCATGATCCAAGGAGCGTCCAGGGGCCACTCTGCTTGCTCTCTTTCGATGCCGGGGGAATCCTCCACTCTGCGACACTGGCGAACACCACCACTGACGTCCACTCGAAGTCCAACGACCACTGCGGATCGAAGGGGAACTAGTAGTTTTGGACGGTTCTACTAAACCGTGATCAGACATTCCGGCTCTGTCAGACAGTAGGCAGTTTATGGGTAACGCTGCCACCTTAGGGTATTAACCGGTACCGAGCCGTGATGCCGCTAGCTAAACCAGAGCTCAGCCCGAAGGCCTTACTGCAAGTCGTTGCCAGTTGCTGCCACACTCTCTAGCCCTAACCGAGAGTATTTATACTTACACTAGCAGTCTAATAAAGTCGTTACTTCCTGTTATTTGTGTAAACAACGGCATACTAGACACTAGTAATAATGATGCTCTAGAATACGTTTCTTAGATAATTCTAGGTATTATTATAGTTGCAACGCATAGTTGCAACAACCACGTAATTTATAGCATGAACTTACCAATTCTCGCAATAGGTATACTGTACTGCAATATTTGCACTACGGAATTTATCGCATCCTTCACGCTTGGAAAAGAACAGACGGCAGCAGACAACGCAGGAGGACGTGCATGAAGACGGAGGCGCACTTCTGAAAATAGGAAATTTAAAGCGGTATGGCACGGTGTTATTGGAAAATGTATGTGCCTGTCTGGGGATTGCTGATACACAATGGAACGTAATTCAATGCGCCCTAAGGTGCAGCTAGCACCGTTCATTAAACAAACACCTGTATTTAAGAGCAAATCAACGTATTGTCTTGGTCTTGACTATTTAAAGCGAAATACCGGCCGGTTTTTGAAACGCATCTCAAGTACTTGCATTCCTATGCGTTTATGCAAGGTGGGGTCTAATTGGGGTCTAGTTTTTATTCTAATTTTTGCTCATTTGCGTATGCTGCATAAGAAAGCAGGTGTACGCAATGCGTTTCAAAAACCGGCCGGTATTTCGCTTTAAGTGCAATTTACTGTCTTGACCACGGGCATTGGTTATACAGATGATATTGGTTAGATCCAAAAAAAAATCAATTACCAGTAATCACTCCCAGTATTCCTTCGGAACCAACAAACAGATCAGTCAAATTGAGACCGGCAGCTGTTTTTCGAGGTCGGCGGTCTTCACCACGAGTGTGCAGTACAGAACCATCCGCGAGCACGACCTAAACGAAATTTATGAATGTGTTGGAATGTTTATACAACTTTCACGCTTCCTGTCACGGGTATTAATCCCCTGTGGTGGTGTTCTATACAAAGTTGTTCAGCGTTCAAGTTACGTCCCGCAAATAGCCTTTCAATAAAATTTACCGCTGGGGCAGGTTACAATTTGCGTGGTGAAAATTGCCACTATTGTGTGTTCGCCATGATCAATTTGATATTAACGTTTTTTTTACAAAATAAAGATTATGGGAGGGGTGACAAACTTATTCGACGTGTCTCTACGTATATTTGATTAGATGAAAAAAGTCATATTTATAAAAAAAACATTGCCCGGAACGCTATGTTGAATACATATTCCCCAATAGAGACGTTTAATAACCTATAATTGTCTACATATTATGCGGAATCACAACATAGAATCACTGTGCATAACTTAACAATATGAATTTCCAAATTGACCGCCTTTTGTGTACAAATTTGTTAGAACCGATTACACATTTTTTTACATTTATCGTTATGTGCATGATGGTTAATCCTGAGATTTTATTAAACACTTTCATTTAGAGCAATGCATCAGTACACTATATTTCTTCTTTTTGGAGTCCTTATGTTTTCCATTGCTGCCGATAACAGACCTGCTCACTTCGTAAGTTTTTCTTCGTATGATAGCAAGGAGCAAAAGAGAGAGAACCTTCCCTTTAATCCAACTTGATTTAAAGCTTGATTTCAGTTCAACGTAACTATCAACGGTGACTGTGGTGCAAATTCCCCGGTAATTTTCCACTTACAAAAACAGTATAAACACTATTTTAATGAGCCCAAATTAGAGGGAGATAACAATAGTATAAAAATTTCTGGGACGTTGACGAAGAGCGTACATTAGTCACCCGGTAGCCAGACTTACAATTAGCCAGACACCATCAAACACAAGTGCAAAATCCTAGCATAAGTTCTCAAGCGTCAACTTAGTCCATTTTAGGATCTAGTTTTTGCCGAGCTGTTCGATAAGGACGAGCATAGCAATGACGATTCTTTTGGAAACAAAGATTGCACAGATGGGGTAATTGATTATTTGAACATTCGTTATGGGGTTTGCAAGTATGCCAAAAACCGCGATTTTTCCTTGCAAGTATCAATTCGCAAAATCGTGTGCTTTTTACACAAATTTACCGTAATTTTGACACGTCCGCATTATAGAAAATTCGCCAACAAAGCAAATCATTTGTCGGACAAATGGTCCCGTGGCGATCGGTCGTATAAACTGCCTGTAGATATGTTCGTGTAGTGCCAAGATACGGTAAATTTTTCGATACTTGCAAGGAACGTCGGGCATACTTGCAAACCCCATTAGGCTCAGACTTTCTGAATAATTATTAGGCTTTATGAGCGCAACCGTAGGAAATGAGTGAACCCATTTGGTGACGGTCCGCTGGTGTTTTCGTGGCCCATTTGGTGAACAATTCGAGACCAACTCGTGACCAAATTTCATCGAAAACCGTCATCAGGCGGTCACCAAATGCTCACGAACCACTCAAGCACATAACAGATAGTTGTTTTTTGTAACAACCATTTGTTGACGGGCCAACGACGGTTTTGCGGTGGTTTCGGCAATTATCTGTTTCCTGTGGACAATAGACTTTTACAAGTTTAAAGTTTTACAAGTACATATAATCCTTTCGCTACTGACTCCCAACTTACGTCGTCGACTTGCATACGAGAGAAGTAATCAGTTTTTCTCCTGCGCCTTAATAAAAATCACAAACTTAATAAGTTTCTTCGTAAAACGAAGTGACCAAAACAAATTTGCCCCATTTTCAGTGTTACTTTGAGGCTGATAGTGACGATGGAATTGACAAACGCACTAAATCTCCTGATAATGTTCAAGACTTCTACGTCAAAGCCCGATACCGTTGCTTGGACAATCTGAGATTTATCGAAAAGTGCGCAAATCTATACGACCTGAATGTCGACCAACGCCTGCTGCTTGGACAACATGTAAGCAAGTGATTCGTAAAGTCGGCCAGTGGTCTTCCAGAGAAGTATTTATATCTGTAGATGCAAAGAAAACCCTGGAGCATCAATTTCGCATTGATCTTGCATGAGCAACATTATTGATGCAAATCCATGCAAGATTTATGCAAGATCAATGTATGGTAACCTTTCAGTGGACAGGCCCGTAAAAATCGAAACGTAATAAGGCGCGTAGCTCTGCTACCGCTGCGCCAGATTACTCTTGCATAGATTTTGCATAATGGAAAAGTCTTACATAGATTTCATCGAGCTCGATTGAGATCGATACAAATTTGATGTTACTGGTCGAGATCGAGGCTTTTTTTGCTTTAAATGGCAGTTGAATGTCTGGGCGAGAAGGAATGCATTACAAATAAGTATGGGTATACAATGTAGCGCACAGACCACGTACAACACAGCTTTAAATTATTACACTATTTCAGAACATTCATATCGACTTCACTCAGCAAAAGTTCTTCATTGACAACATGTGCGTATTTTAGAAAATTTTCACCAAAATGGAAATTTGTAGGCCTTTTGTGGGTATATTGAACAAAACAAAACGGGTCTATTTTTCAGAAAGCCTGGGAAGATTTCTGAGCCGCTCAGACCATGCCGTGGGATATGGCAAGGCTAACATAAAACAGCTCTGAACGTATTTTAAAAAGTCAGTTACTAAATTTTTAAATAAATGTATTATGTGAAGCAACAAGCTGTCTTCTTGTTGGTTTAGTTCGATTGACCTAAGATGTTGATTAGGCTCAAATAGTCAAAGACTATTATGAAATTTCACTTTCTGCCTTCTTGTGTTTCTAAACCCGACCAATATTTCTCACTATTATGTTTCAAGGCCAATATGGTACCATCCTGCACCTAAACCTGAACCCATGCCAGCAATATCGTGTATTAATGATCGTCATTCGTACCTGCATACCAAGCACATTTTCTTTCATCGTTTTGTATCGGATAGCATTGGTTCCACTCGCACCAGTAGCTGCCATTCCACATAAAGAGGCATCGGCGCCAGGATCAAAAATAAACACAAGTATGTAAAACAGGGCGAGCGAGCAAAAACATTCCATGACGTGAGCACTAAAAGCAAAATACCGGCCGCTTCTGAAACACATCGAGTACGCATTCTTACGCAAACGCATTCTAACGCAGCTTATGCAAATGAATATAAATTAGAATTAAAAATCGAGCTTCGAATTTCGAGCAACTTTGCATACCTACGTAAGTATTCAGCTGTCCACGATACGTTTCAAAAAACGGCCGGTATTTCGCTTTAACCGAGCTTACGAAGCTAGTTGACAGTTTACACTGGAGAGCCAGATCCTGATACTCACATGTAGTTATGGAAAGTACAAGTCTACGTTTCTAAGAAAACTAGCATAACGCTGACATATGGCTAACGCAAAAAAAAACTTTAATAGGTAAGTTCAAAGCTGTCCGACACGTGGTTTATGAATGATGAATCATTTGTTAGAGAACTATATTTGCATTTTGCGCCCGTATGTCCGGAATATCACATAACTTGCGGATAGAACAAGATAATGAAGCTGTTCACCGCAAGCTCTCTTTCCAGACATAACGCTCTACCGCCAGGCTCAGCGCATGAGCACACAGAGAGAGAGAGAGAGAGAGAGAGAGAGAGAGAGAGAGAGAGAAAGAGAGAGAGAGCGAGAGAGAGCGAGAGAGAGCGAGCGAGAGAGAGAGAGGATAGCAACACTTCTTAAACCTACCAACAGGGAAGAACAATCCGGTATCCCTTATCGCCTTGTTCAATTGAAGACGCGTCACTCCCGGTTGCACGGCACAGTCCGAATCCTCCACATTCACTTCTTTTATATCGGACATTTCCATCAGATTCAAGCTGACACCACCCTGAAAATATTGGGGTCCGCGTAAACTTAAAGCGGTATGTCACATGTTTGTGGAAACGTGTGTGGGAGAATATGACACGTTACATGTTCCATTCCGTGTCGAAAAGAAATTTGCATATAATATATGAAGATGCCGCCGCACAGAATAAATTTTAACAGTAAGACAAGACGAAGCTTTTCAAAGTTCACTCTTGAAACGCAGACTCATGGAGAATTAATTAAAACACGCACTATAAATAGGCGCAGGACAAAAACACAACATTCATAACTTTTATTACGCTAAATGGCTGATTCGATGATAGACATTCGGCGACAAAATCGGTGAGAGTTATATTAATTACTATATACTTGAACATTTAATGGAAATAAAACATTAATAGAACAGCACTTCCACTTATGCCGATATATATGTGATAAACTATAAATAACCGCACCGTGTGAGTAGATTGGCCTCTTAAACGAGCCTAGCCCGTGTGTGTGTTTTTTTCTCTCTTTCTTCGTCACTGTATATGTGTTATATTTTATGTAATGAATGGAGTTATATAAAAAATACGTTATCAGAATCGACCCATCTACACAATCACATGAAGATTACAAGAGAAGACCAGTACCACGCAAAGCACTAACAGTTAGAAAGGGACACCCAATTGATGGCGTGGTAAGTTTCTTGTGTGTGCCATGAATAACCATAAGCATTTATTAAATAAAATGCAATTTTCCCATTGTGTCAATTAGGCAGACCACAAAGTATACAACACCAAACATTGGCGAAACTAGGAGAACGAGCCGCGCAAGACAAAACCAAGCTGACACGGGGGGGGGGGGGGGGGGGGGGGGCCTAGGATGCGCCGATAGTACGCGGTGATTGTGTGATGGTTCGGTTTGAACCACTTGAATCCATACGCAGAAAAAACAATTAGCTAATAGAGATTCCTCTTGAAACATAACGCGAGGGACACATATTTTCAGGAAAAGACAGAAATTCGTCTAGTATCATATGATTATGTAGAAGGTCGTGATCCGAAGCAAGCTCCAACTGATACCGTGCACGACTCGATGAATTACATACAGTAAGTCGGTGACAACCTAGAAGCTTTATAATAAGGGGATAAGGGAAAGCGAAAGACTACAGGTCGGGTGCTCTGCACTCGTCGCGCATTGCGCACCCTCGAGAGCTTTGCGTACCTATTCAGCGAGCTAGGTGCTCGATACCTCGATAGCATACAGCAAGCTGGTTATGATATTTTCGTCCGTCTCGCTCCTTGCATATATATCATTTGCAGGACAAAACTCCACGAAGCGCAAAAAACGCTTGAAAATCGCCCAGATATTCCCGACATAGAGAGACGTGACTTTTCACGCTTCATTACTGAAGTGGCGAGAAGTTGCTATCAGAAAGAAGGAGCCAGCGATGGAAGTGTTTGTGAAGGTAGAGAGATTATTAAACTAAGTCTCATACAAAAATTATGAGCTCTCTACTTCTGGCACGAAATTGTGCAAATTAGCATATAATATATGGAAATGTGGCCGTCCTGCGTTGCCCAAAGCACGTGCCATAATGCTTTAAATTCTAGCAAATATTTACTAAGCGAATGAGGGTACACGTACATGAAACACACCGTGCTAAGATAATACTTAATTTAGGCATTCAACAGATTGAACAGACGCAGACGCATCATCAGAACCGTGCAAGAAGAAGAGATCCCCGTTGCAAAGAAGATGTTATTGAGGCCAAGGGACCAAGCAAACCCATTGAATATCCACTACTATCTAGCGAGCAATCGAGACATCCCAAACGAACCAATGAAGGCAGAGACCAATTTGAAGGAAACGCCTTGCCAAACGAACAAATGCAAATGGTAGGTTTGGCTTGCGCTTGCTGCTTTTAAACGCATCGGTGTTGGTACAATAACACGTACAATAATACAGAAAGCGGTTCAGCAGACGTTTCAAAAACACATGTTGCACCGTTTTAAAAATTAAGACAGGCAGTGATTTGTACGTACACGCGTTAGTTCGCGCATGAACTCGGAAACTGCGAAATCAATGAAAAGTGATAATACTATTATTTAAAGGGAATATGTAGGCACTCAAAATGAGCAAAACAACTGCGAAACTAGAGTTTCCACACCAGACATGAATTTAAGTAGGCGACTGAATATGTAAATTCGAATATTCTCATTTGCATGCAAATATGTCGCTGTTGCATGCTATATGCCGATGTTTGCACATATGCTAAATTTTTTGCTCCATCAGCACTGCCGTGTAAGCCAGGGGGTCAAATAACGCGTTTACTATGGAAAAGATGAACTTTGAAAATCATTTTCGTTTAAATGGAAAACTTTTAACCATTTTTGTTGTTGTTTCCTTAATGAGGAACACACATTCTATTAATACAGCTTAACTTCAAAAAGGGCATACATATTCCCTTTAAGAGTCAACCGAAACCACGTGACAACTCAGTCGATGCATGTGTGCGTCGCAACCAAAGTCAGAACGACGTTTATATCGAAGAAAAGAGAAGACGGCGAACAAAGAATGAAGACCCAAACCAATGTCATTGCTGTTCAAACTGTCCGAGACTCCTGCAAAGGCCTGAGCCTGAATATGACAACAAGATTCAATACAGTACCCCCAGAGAAAGGCCACAGCCGAGGAGGTTTGAGAATTAGCTTTCACTACTTTTTCGCCACCTTCAGCCTCGACCAACAAACTACAAAGAAAGCTGTGAGGCCAATAAATATAGCCCTCACTCACTATCCTAGATGCACGACTGAACAGCCGCCAGAGACACTCTGGCGGACCCACTTTCTTCAGTACAATAACAAACATACTTTTTTTAGATATCCGATGCCGGAAGCTACCCCTCAGCCTCAGAGGGTTTTCATTAGGGCTGTCGAACAAGAGAGAAACAGAAATGAACCAAATAAAGAAGGCGCTCGCCGTTGTTTAGCCCACAACTGGAAGAACAAACGAGAGAAGAGTAACGGAAAGTCCGAAGGTAAAGAAAATAGGAATGAACTGTGTATAAGTTATGAGAAAAAAAGTAGAACAGTAATGTTCTTTAATGGTAATACATCATTCGTCCTGCAATAGTACGTACATTCATCGTTCTAACAAACACACGCACCCAAAGTTTAAAACCTGAAAACACTGCACGGGTAGGGCATTCATGTTAAACAGTTAAACTATTCTATCCGTAGTCAACCAATGGCGGTATATTGTTTTTTTTACTCGCTACGTATGTTACATATATTTGTTAACATGAATTGCATTTGTAATTGTAAGTAATACTTTATATCACAGTAAGTCGATAATTATATAAATTCAAAGGTAGAAGACACTCGCCACTACAGTCTGCGGAAATGCACAGACTTCAAGAGGCTGTACGGTAAGATTGCACCAAAATTTGTAAACGAGAGATCGACATTTCTTAAGACTCTTTCTTATACCACAGCAGATGCATCTGGTGGTAGCGGCGAGAATATGGCGCGAAAATAACGCGCAGAGCGGTTAGAGCGCGATGATAAAATAGTACAGTGACTCATCTATCTGCGGCAGCTTCGCGCGAAAGTGCAACGAAAGTCTGGTTACGCCGCGCAGCAGCAGCGCAATAGAATGCAATATCCCGGCAAAATAGATACATTTAGACAAGCAGTCATCGGGCTCACTGTTCAAGAGAAAATTGAAGCAGCCGCCACACGTGTTGATAAAGAGGCAATGGTAGTTTTGCGTTACGTCAAAGAAAATTGCTGGAATCTTGTTGTACTTATTCCAAACGTATGTATGTAAACGTATGTAAGTATGTATGTACGTATGCATGTAAGTATGTATGTTCCAAACGCGTAAGTATGTACTAACAGGGTAAGTACGCACGCATGAAAATAGTTGATGGAAGTTGTAGAATAGCCCTTAAATAGGTTAGACAGACTTACTACTTACATCGGCTACTATTTCAGAGACCTCAGAAAGTGAAGATTATACAAGCAAACCCAGTACCAACAGAAAAGAGGGAGATTAAATACTGTCATTGCATCAAATGTTCCGGTAAACCAGAGATAAAGACAGTTGAAGGACGTGCCGAAGTGTAAGTACCAAACTTAATAATACTACTGGAAAAATGCATAAGTTAATTTTATTGCAGATTTCCGACACGGAATGTATTAAATCAGTTGTTTATGTTCCAGTTCAGAATTCTTTCAAACCACGCGCCACACCACTTTAAACAATTTAGGAATCCGGATGACTCTCGCTGCCCTACTTCGTTGGCCGAGAATATTGATCGTTTTCACCAATTAGTCAGACAAATCCACCTAATCGATAAGAGACGAAATCATACTACGGAAGCCCGATTTGCACATATCAGGTAGAATAACGCATACCATGCAGAAAGAGAGAGAGAGAGAGAGAGAGTGTATGAGTGACACGGCATGGCGCACATGCCGCGCACCCGCCAAAAGTGTGCCGCAGGTGCTCCTGTAGATCGCGCGCCTCTCACACACACTAACACATTTAGATCCGAAGCCGATACGGTGCGCCGCGAAATCGAACGCCAAATCTTCAGGAACAGAAAAGTCCCCTCTCATGTTTCTTCCCAAATTGAGCGGATTACCGTGCTGTCAAAAATTATTGATTCCGGAGACCTTACCCTTTTCTAGTGTCTATCATAGCCTGGTACTCAGGCGCGCAGCGCGGATGCGTAGCCGCATCCGCGGGACAAACTTGCATTGAAAAATTTAGACACAAAGAAACCTCTTTTCTGCGTCTCCGTCTCCGCCTTTCCCATGTTAAAAAGCAATCTCTTTTCCGCGGACGCGGCTACGCATTTGCGCGCTGAGCGCCTGAGAACGTAGTAGTTACACGCGTCTTGAGTTCTTTAAAACTTTTGATAGTTTATTGAACAGAACTTTTAACTTCCTTTTCGTGAAAACGACATACATGACTTAACAACTTATCTTCACTGATCGATATATAAACCGGAAAGATTTGTCTTAGAAATCTCCCATCCTCCTCACATATATCTATTTCAAATGAATTACTTCCACTCCACATTAGCCCATTTATGAAATACAATGGCAATTACTCTTCAGAGAGAGTTAATAAAATTTTGGATGGTGACGAATTTGCGTGTCATGCTTGCACAGGGGCCAGGGGCCATGCTAATCTTCTCTGTGTATTGTTCTTTAGTAAATGTTCACCGAAACACTTTTTTTTTACTCTGATTCATTACATGGATGGATTGGCAAAAGAAATTATGGAAACGGAAAATTAAATGCCAACTTACATATATTGGAATAGCACCGCCCTCCAACCCAGTACCGGTACCAAACGGTACAACAGGAATCCTCCTTTCGTTACACAGACGAAGAACCGCCGATACTTCCTCTACAGAACGTGGACTCAGAACCACATCCGGGAGCCGCGGACTAAGTTTACAGTGATATGGCACATGGTTTTGGAACGAATCCTGGAGAATTGATTTTTCATGTATAATATGCCAATTTTGTTCCTTAGATCTTTTCGCAGTGAGAAACTCTGGTCTACCGTACATGTGTATGTGACTACGGTAGCACAGAGCCTAGGGAATTCAGGAGCATTGGGACAACTCCGCGTTCTTTCGAGTAACTAGATATTACCTTTAAAGGGTCAGGCCCATTTCAAATGACCCCTATTTTTGATGATTCCATCTGATTCTCCATGTCAAATATAGTTCGATGCAATATTTTTCTAATTTTCAAGCGCAAAATCCAGGCAGTATTCAGCAATTTACCCCTGCCAGTCATACCCAACTATTTACCGCATTTGTCACGCCCCTTCGCGCTAATTGGACAATATGCTCTATTGGGCGTGGCAATTGCGATATCGGCGAATCAGCGCGAATGGGCGTGCCAACTGCGATAAATAGTTGGGTATGACTGCTCACGTTAAATTGCTGAATAATGAGTGATTTTTGTGCTTGAAAATTAGAAAATTATTGCATCCTACTATATTTGACATGGAGAATCAGATGGAATCATCAAAAATAGGGGTCATTTGAAATGGGCCTGACCCTTTAACATAAAAACTCAATGTTACCTAAAATGGCCTTCGTCTTTCGCATACTGATTTCTAAATGCTTCTGAAGATTTCACTTGAGACGATCCAAGGATTCGAGAAAACTCCGGCACTGTTGCTGACGTCACTTCCTACAACGCAAAACTCTGACAGTGCGTCGCAAAAAATCAGTTCCGCCAACGACTCGTCCCGCAATTCACCTAGTCTTATGTTAGCCAGACCCTCGCCAGTTTCTCGCGGGTGCAGTAATATTTCGCGGAAATCCTGCGAAGTAGCCGCGCATTATTGTATCAGGTTCTACATAGGTTTTCGCGCGGTAGTCGCCAACATTTCGCCGAGCAAATTTTTCGTAATTTTCTCTGCGCAACACCCCATTCTATGGGATTTGTACCGTAGTTCCTCTTAGCACGTATTACCGCCTTTTACTAACACGTATGTCTTACTGTAGCTATTTAATTGCTTGAATGTTTTCCATATAACGAATGCAGTATCAATAAAATGCAAAATAACCCACTGCCGTGGCATACTTCCATAATAAACCGCTGAGTCGCAACATACCCTGCAATAATAACGTGCAGTTATAATAGCATGCATAACTTCATAACAAGCCTAACATGCATAGTGCAAAAGTGCAAAATAATGCAAAACAATAATAACATGCATGACAACATGCAAAGAAAAGGTTGCTCGAGTGCTTCGAATCTGCGGTCTAAAATAAACACACTAATTTTCATATTTTATTCATGAAATAAAACAAACCAGGTAACAAATAACAGAACAAACAACTAAACAAGCAACAGGGAAAATGATACAAGGCTACAACTGAGGAAGCGGTTTTACAGATTCAATGGAAATGTATGCTAAATTTACTTTCCATGAAGATGCATACAGTTCTCATAAAAGTCAAACGTGGCAGGCGTAGGAAAAATAAAAATTTTGTCACATTCCTACGAAACTAAAAGATTCAGAACATTAGAAACATCAGGATCTACAGAATATGGAGACACTAAGGAAAGTACAAATCCACACATACTGTCAATGACTGCGCTTCGATATTTAATCGACTCTGCGCTGATTTCACATCAATCATAAATGGAAAGCAGAAATCAAAGAGAGAACACGTATTATCAAGAGTGACCAGACATCGCTCCGAACTCAGCTGTAGCCGAACACTAAAAGGAATTTTTTTTAATTAGAATGGTAAATTAAACGAAGCTTGTGCTCGACAACTGTATTCCCATGTGCATGTAAAATGCATAGAGTATGTCCTTCCGGCACAAAAATTTGCATACAATACGTGAATAACGGTTGCCCAGCGCACATTACAAAACCACTTAAAAAACGTCTTTGCTAAAAACACCTCCTAAAATGAAATGAGTCCAACACAGCATACGTTACAACTCTGACTGCGCAACCCGCGGTGAATTTCGCTGCGCAACTCGCGTGAGCCAGGCTTGCGCCGGGCTCTCGCTCCCGAACCATACAAAGCGGCGAAGTCGCCGCACACAGAGTTTCAATTCTTCCACACGTTTTTGCGCCAGGCTTGCGCCGCGCAACACGTTTCAAAAGACAAAAACACTAACCGATTTCCATCCTTTATGCATTCCTCACTGGGCAGTTCCATCTTCATTTCGAGCGTTTTCCCTCTTAAGATTCGCATGGATAGTCCTTTAGGAGGAGTGTATTGGTCGAGTTCCTAAACAAACCAAAGATCAATCAACATAATCTCTGCTTTACAATCTGAACCATTTTAAGCACATGATGAATGACGCTGCTGGTCAAAAGGCTGATCACACAATCCGCCCACCGCCTCTAATTTCTAATTATAACCCACCAGCGTGAGAAAACGAAAACGTGGTAGGCGAATCCCCAGTGCGCGGAGCGGGGCGTGTGTGCCAAATGCGTACAATTTCAGTCAGTGGGCGCCGGCGCACCTATCGCGCCCTCATCAAGTATGCCGCAAATGCGCCACCTGCTGCATATCGCACATGCCGCAGAAGCAGGCCCTTTGTTGACCGAAATTTTTTCGTGATCAACTACGCTGTATGTAGTGTGAAGCAACTTTTCTCATTTAAAGAGGTCACAAATAGTCAAAAAGGTACTAACCGGATAATCGTACTGCTCCTCGACACCCACTGAAGGTTCTGAAGTGCTTTGAACTGGTTCCACTTCCTAAAATACTACAATTCCAAACTTTGACTCTTTACTCAAGCAAAGCAAACATAATATAAGTCTGCACATAGCGGATCATAACTCCAACTCCATTCAACTCTACTCCGTATGATGGGGCACACATCACAATCATGGAGCACAACACACAGGCAATTATCAAGCACTCGTACAGAACACAAGTAATTATGGATAGAGCACTGAAACAGTGAGGACAGGGCATAAATACTACCAATAACCAATAACGACTCCTTGAACCTCAACTTACTTGTATAACTGGTGCTCCTCGGGCTTTCTTTAAAATCCTCTGCGGCTCAATGTCGCCCATCTTTTTACGATTTCGTAGAATAGTGTTCGCGTTTGAGTCCAACTCAACTTTGTGCTAAAACAGTTTGATGTTGAAATTCCGGAATAAAATTAAACGAATAAGCAATCCAACCCAACACTAAATACTTAAATACTTCCCTCAATGAACGAATGAACGATCAACGATCTAGAAAGTACTCAATACTCAATACTCTAGTACTCAATAACACCTAAGCATTCTCCGCAAACTGCAGCGACTAGCGATAGTGACTCGCACAAGACGATAGTGAAGACGCACAATACGCATCCATAAGATTTATACATTAGAGAAGAAACGAATATAACACTGCTCAGTCACACCAAGCATCTTACCTTATTATTAATTGCCTCACATAAAACCATGCAGAAAAAGTGTCTGAAAAACTGAGTGGACGGTGACGAGAGCCGTTTTTCGTAGAAGATTGAATTCACGAGAACGTCGAACTAAAAGCAAAATGGACGTATCTTTACACAATTAATAATACTAATACTAAAAATGTATTCACACATTACATATAAGTTATATTGTATTATAAAAGTTATATTATAAAATATTAAAACTTAAAAAGCTTTAACCTTTTAAGTTACATATTCCCTGGATCTACTGGTTACACTTTTTTTACAAGTAACATGTCACGCCGGTTTGCAGTCCAACATGGAAAACCGGCTCGACATTCCCTTCGAAGAAGTCATTTTTATAATTGACCACACTTTCGCATAACTCCGCCTCTCGTTTAATATTCAAAGTACTCAACTGTGTCAGTGACGGAATAATGAAATCACACATCCTAGCAATTAACACATGTTAGTGAAACATCAAACTATAACTGTAAACATATGTGTACTCAAAGACAACAGTAACATACCTTAACAGCATTGTTTCCGTTATTGTCCTTCACACAATCAAGTTCACCCACGCTCAAAGGAACTCGAAATGACAAATCGCCGGCATCCAATTGAGCCGCCAATTGGTCCTAAATACTGAATATACATATACAATGTTATAAAAGAGGAAAGAGGAAATAGTTTGGAAAATACAAGCGAATAATTGCAATAAAGAAAATATGAATATGAATATACCATACATAATATGGTATGGTAACCCTTCGAACCCTTTTATGTTAAATTTTACATAATACAAAGATAAATACGGGTATGGTATAATACAATAGGGGAAGTCCTGTGGGGTAGACGGGAGAGCATATATCAAATATATAGCGTAAATTCGGAATACATTTTCAGAGCGCAGCATAGTAGTGCGAGGATAATTACAGTAACTGCATAGCATGATATATAATTAATACACAAGGCTTAAAACAGAAACTAATAAAATAGTTAATGATAATAACTAGGGGTTAAAAAGGTGGTGAACACTGTGAACAGGTAAATTTTGAGCATTTATAGTTAAACCCCACCTCATCCAAGTCTTGCACCGGAGGCGGCAATTCCTTACAGTGACAAACGTTCACAAAACACTTCACTTTTTCGCCTTCGAGGTCCACCTGAATATATGGTTACAAAAGTTATATTATTAAACAAAACATTCTAAACAAGCACCATTAAATAATATAATGTTATGGTGTATTTGCCCACTAACGTTGGAATAACGAACAACTCTGTTATTGACTATAGTACTTATGTTTCCCACTCCCTCGTTCATATTCCGTTTTTGAAACATCAATGTTGTTAAAGCGATACAACGATACAACGATCGGTTTTTGAAAGTATGACAAGCGCATTCTCATACGTTGTATGCCGCGAGCTACTTCACCAATTATATTCAGTTGCATACAAATACAAAAAATGGGAATGCTGTTGTTCGATATACGTTTCAAATATCGGCTGTCATATCGCTTTAAAATCCAGCACAAACACAAAATAAAGCAAAACATACATCCTTGAACTTGATCACGTATCCCGGATGTGGCATCACAATCCATGTGTCCGAGTTAGCACAACTATCAATCTCTGTGATCATATCGCACTGAAAAGGTATTCAAATTATAAAGTGAAGATAGTCGCTATACTGGAGAACAAGTAAAGCAGTAAAGATAACATCAGTCAATATCAAATATGCTCACCGAGATTAGAAACCGCACAGTGTTCCGGAGTTTGTTGCAGGCAGATAAACAACAAAGTTAATATATAAAAATTTATTGACAAAAACTAGAACCTAGAACCCCCAAACCATAAACATTAAGGAGAGAAAACAATGAAAATAAATAACTAAGTAAAAATGAAAATACCAAATCACCACTACTGAACCGAGCATATAATGTATACTTTATAAATTACGCAAAAGTTAGACTTTCCATAAAAATGGCAATAAGGCACTTGCGATTTGGAACACAGCAAGTAATAATTTAACAAATTTCTAAAAGCAAAGAAGTAACTGGTGTCTAATATAAATTGAGTGTATACAGTTATCCACGTTTCACAGACCATGTGCCACAACGCTTCAAAGGATGTATAAGAAATAAGCTTCCAATCACGTAAGTCAATTCTGATCCTCACACTTTCGTGTGATTTCTGATTTAACACCGTTATAAGCTGTTGTTTTAAACTATCTGACCCTGACAAAGTAATGTCCGAATACGTAAAATTGTCGGAACCGAAAAGCTTGGAAATCAGAAGTTAATTACTTGTTAGAGACGAAAGGTCGGAGCTTGTTCTAGTTCTAGGTTCTGTCTGCAGGGAAAAATATAAAATATACCCATATTAAGACGGGTTCCGCGTTTAATTTAATTTTGGGACGAACCATACATTAACAAGTGAAAAGTTTTAAATTAAATAAACAAAACGAATAGAAGAACCAATGACGATTTTTAAATAATGTTTCAAGGCGCGATTAGCGAATGAAAATAAATCATGGATAAATCATTGGATTAAAAGATTGCTAGCAACACAAAAACAGAATATAGCAAAACGCACGGATAGGCTACCAGAGCCCGCTGGTGGTCCATTGAAAGGGCAATTACGAAGAGCTTCGACGACGAAACGCTGCACCAGAATACAGCGAGAGCTGCTATAGAGTAGCCAACTAGTCCCTGAAAGTCAACTAGGCTGAGTACAAACTACAAAAACCATTTCCAGGTACAACAAATAGAGAAGTTCTAATTGGCTTATCATCTGGTGGGTTCCACGTACCAGATATGTATGTTGTAGTATCGATATGTTTTAGTTGTTTCAGGCAGGCAAACAACGAATTTGCAAACGTATAGTTGCGCGACTTAACGTATTCAAGTTCACGTGCGCGTATAACAGTACACAACTGACACAACTCTACTCAGGTACCCGGTCGTTCTAGCAGGCAGAAATTATAAAAACAGCCATTAAATCAACAAGTTTATGGCATGCGGGCCAAGCTAAACCTAGAACCCAGAAGAAAGTGACACATATCACCAACGACTAACCTTAAATGACAAGACGGCCGTAAGCATACTTAACATAGCCATCGGAAGTAGACAATAGCCAAGGACCGACGCCGTACACGTGAAAGAAATTGACTTGTCCCCTGAAATAAAAGATAATAATAAAATAACCAGACAATGGAAAAAGATAGGACCGGAACGGGAACCACATGGCTGAAGCGAAAAGTATTATTACGTTCAAGACGCTTCAAGTACTAATCTTTTTAAATAACCTCCGGAGTCCGGAGGGAGAGCGAGATTGCCTGTCCGAAACCAGGAGGTTAGAGAAATCTTACGCACAGCCTCATACTGAGCCGCATTTGAATAATGCAAGATTCTTAGCTAGAGTTGAGAGTTGATCGCGCCTAGAGTCAATATTTTATCGGAAATATATACTGCATTGAACAAAAATGCTACTCATTCATCAACAATTACAGTAATTCACAGAAGTAAAGAAATCGAAATTCGAGTTCGAAAAGGGTAATGTTTCTAATCTACTACTTCTACCGTGCTAATTTAGACACGTAATTTGCATCCGCCTACAGGATAAAAATTGAGTTCTAGTAAAATAATTATTCAACACATTCTCACCTGCCATCAGATTCATCAAAGCGTACATGCCAACACAGCCCAAACCTCCGATTCCGTAAATATATCCAAACTGGAGCTTTCCGTGTAAGAGCAGAGCACCTCCTGAGAGTACATATTATTATTTATTTATTAAATAACACCACACACAGCGTGTGCATCACAATGAAATGATGAAAAGAAAGTAGCACAACTCGTCGTGTTGTCGTTCATTAGCAAACAGGTAATTGATAATAAAATGAAAATCAAGCGTATGTAGTATGTATCCTTTTATACTTTGCATAATCTAGTATATGAGAAGTGCACCAGTACAACCGCACACGAAAATGCAAATGCGAAGTAATATCTCTATAGCGACATCTGATATCGTACCCTAACTGAATGCTGCTGCCCTCATTTATAAACTCGTTTTTTTTGTAAACTGTTCGTTTACAAAAAAAAACGAGGTCAATTCGAGCTTGTTAGGAAGGCAACGTCCATCAGACGTTTCAAAAAAGAGCGAAAGAGCCGCTATAATTACAATACTGTTGACTTACCGAATAATAGACAGAAAACCAAAGGACCGGCAAGGTCCTGGTCAGCTATGACTTCCGGAGATGCCGTATTGACGGGGTTCAAAACAGCCACCGTTTTCTCCTAAAAGAAATGAAAGGTAAAAAGGGGGCATGGGGTAATCACCGGGCATAATGCGGAGCAAATCGCGCAAATAAAAATGGATACCGAAAATAACAACCTCCGCTCCGGGTTAGCGTCTTAGAGTCTTAGAGCATATCACGGGGGTTGTTGGTTATTGTAAATCGGAAACTTATATATTTAGAGTAACATTACCAATGACACATCACATTTCAGTAGAAAACAGCTAATTTCTTTATATAAAAACACAAACTCTTAGAAGCAAATGAAGAGGTAAAAGTAAGCAAACTTAAAACAAGCCATAAAAAACTTAAAATAAATAAGGAAAAGAAACCTTAATATGTGAAAAGTTGATTCCCAACTCTTCCAGAAGAGGTGGTTCGTTCTCAAAATCCTCAGCAGAATCTGTAGCTGCGGCAGCTGAAATTGAAATATGAAAATAAAGAAAACGCACAAAAACAAAGCACCTACCTCGATCATTAAAATATTTATTAATTTGTATGCCGAATGTTCTAAATTTCGCAGAATGTCTGCATATCATGATACAGAAGCACGATGAATTTATGAAAGGCAGGTAGGTAAGAAATGATTGCAAATCCAAAGTACAACAATGAAACAACTGAAACTAGGGAGAAATAACTGGAAAGCGTTTGAGGGTTTTAGCTTGAGATAACTGCCACCGATCAAAACAACAAAAGGATTCTCTTCGATGAATTGACTCACCCTGTGGTTGACCGGGAATGAACATGTTTCCTCCATACGACGGCTGGTTTTGGGCGTAGTAGTTAGCTGGAAAAAAGAATAGATAAACGAATTATACTGTTTCGGAAACCTCAATCTCCATTCCATTTTGAATGTGCGTACTTGTCAGACGCAACTTAAATGCGCACGTATAATAAAACAGCGTCTGATAAAAGAATAGAACTAAACCCACTCTGCACTGGTTGAGTTGGGGCTGCAGGCGCAGAATAATCAAACTGTCCCCAAGACATGTCACTGCTTGCTTGCTGAGACGGAATTTGTTGTCCATACCTAAACCTTGGACTGTAAAATAAACCTCAAGAAGAGCTAAATTGACTAGCATTAACCCCGCTATTTATGTGCGAAATCTGCGAAAGGCTTTGCTTTCCCCCTACGCTCGGACACAGAAGAAAGCCAACAATACTACCGCTAAATCAAGTATGCTCAACAATTTTGCAGTATTTTACAACGAGTGGACTTTTTTTATAAAAACGCTGCAACCTCATTGGAAAAAAAGTCAAGGATCGACATATATGGTCTGAAGAGAAATCTTCCCGCTCCTCCTCATGGATTGGAGAAGCACTACGCAAGAAACACCACTACGTTCCCTGCATTTGACTGATGTTGTGGATTGATAGTATGTGTGAACAAAAACATGAGTAAACGCAAAGCATACCAATCTTGGTTAGCTCCCTGCTGCTGGTCTTCCCATTGCTGATTGTTCCAATAATCGTTAGACATCTAAATACGAAAGATTTTTATTTGTCTTGTTTATGTCGAAGCGAAAGAAACCTCTGGTACCCAAACGCACCGGGTCCCGTTCCAGCCAGAAAACCCGATCCGCGATCCGCATCGCGGATCGGGTTTTCTGGCTGGAACGGGACCCGGTGCGTTTGGAAAAGCCGAAAAACTTTTGGGGGGCGCCAAACAGAAAAAAAAACAACGCCGAGAGTGCACGGTGCATGCGAAAACGTGTAAAGGTGTATGAGTTCAAAAAAATTGGTTCCGCAGTGAATTACTGTATTGGCCGCGGTAAATTAAAATATATACAGTACATAAAGTCCTATAGAAAGCGCGCCGGCCCTCCGATTTGATCGCGTAATTGGTACGCCTAGCCCTTTTTGGTTCTTCTCCGAGGGCCTGCGACTTTTTTCACCCTATTTATAACATTTCTCAAAAGTTATTTCACCAATCAACTTCAAACTTTCTCGGTGGTTAAGTTGGATTAGGCTTGTTAAAGGATCGCAGTCACTACAAATGCGTATTTTTTATTCGCTTTTCATTAATTGTTCAAGTATGTGAAGAAAACGACGATTCAAGCGCCAAAGTACGGCAAAACGAACTCAGGGAGAGAAATCCCTGTTTATGACTTTTACTTATATACCGTAGTTTATAATTGCCCGTATAGAGTTTCATAATAAATACCCTGCAGTGATAAACCACGCGCCAGGTGTAACACTGCAGGCTGTTCACTCTCCAAGTACCCCTGGCAATTGCATATATGCACCGGCGTCGGTCATTTATCAAAACTCATTCTCATTGATTTCTCTCCCTGAGTTCCATTTTATGTGGATTTTTATGGGTTGCATATTGTTTTATAAATCTGCTTGCATCTAATAAAAATAGAATAAAAAAGTTGATTTTGAAGTGACTGCCTTACTTTAAGGGCGCGTTCGGGATTGATTTTCCGAAAGGAAACTCAGCCAAATCCTCGTTCGGGATGGATATTTTGGAAACGTTCCAATGCTTGGAGAAAACAAAAAATACAGTATGAGTTAGCATGGAAAATTTGAAAAATATGCGCGGGAAACGTTTTTCGCAAGCTAATTCATACTGTATTTTTTGTTTTCTCCAAGCATTGGAACGTTTCCAAACTGTCCATCCCGCCCGAACGAGGATTTGGCCGAGTTTCCTTTCGGAAAATCAATCCCGAACGCGCCCTAACTGTTAGAAAGGTTAGCTCGGCCATTTTTTCAGTGACCGTCGTTCCAGATTTTTTTTGCGAATATTAGGTCTTTCGTTTAGATCTTGTGCTTCTAATATAATCGGGAGCGTAAGTTCCGGATATGCCTATTAAATTTTACTGTAATAATTTATTGCGTACAAAACGTATACTTTATCAGGTTTTTTGTTTCTTTTATGAAACACTAGTGTTCGTTTGGGCTTGGGAACAATATATGATGCATTGTAAAATAAACTGGATATACTGTCGTTTTGTTGTTCCCTAGTTCACTTTTTCAGACTCTGAACCGAATAATACGTGAACTAGAAACAGACCGGAACTTTTTATTGAACTCTAACGCTACCTGAGGCCGTATTTTAATACCCATCTCGGAATCGTTTCGGAACGTTCCGAGATGGTTCAATTCCGAGATGCTTTCCGAGATGGATTTCCGAGCTCGGTATTTTAGTAGCGCCGCGATCTCTCGGAATATTTCCGAAATGGATATTGTACACAATGCAACAAATGACAGAACTAAACGGCGGGAATATTTATTTTTTAATTTAGCTGCATACTTTTTAGTTAAAATCTCACTTATAAGGGGTAGAGCTTCATGAAACTTCATAAATAGGGGTAACCAACTACACCCAATCGTTTGCAAGTACAATTAACGATCGATTGAACGAAAGATTTATTGATTATTTTCGCTATTTTTAAGTGAAATTAAGGAATGAAGGAATAGAAATAGTAGGTAAATGAGTAAACACAGAATATTAGTCCTTATTAGCGCAGTTTTGAAATTTTATTTGTTTATTAGGTTACAATGGCCTCTAGACTCTAGAACCTATGTGAACCATGTTTTCGGATTCAGCGCTGCAAAACACGTAGGAATAAGGCAAAATTTTGAAAATTTTGAAAACTTATTTCGTCCGAATGGGGCCGCGCAAATGCAATATAGTTGTATAGTGCCGAATTGTGTAATAATATAAGAAAAATAAAGTAAATAACTACTTTCTGATCATATTATGACTAGTATAAGGCAATTCCGAGATGATTCAGCTACCCTACCTAGCTGACAAAATTTGCGGAATTTTCCGTGTTCCGAGATGCTTTTTTTGCAGTTAAAATACCAAATGCATTCCGAGAGCATTCCGAGATGGTTTCCGAGATGCTTTTCCGAGATGGATTCCGAGATGGAATTCCGAAAAGATTAGCGCACTCAAAATACCAATCGCATTCCGAAACGATTCCGAGATGGGATTCCGAGATGAAAATTTCAGTTAAAATACGGCCTCTGTATGTATATCCATGATCCATGTGCTACACTGCACCACACTTTTATAACTAGTAAGCTAGGATATATATATATATATATAAATATATATAACTTTTATTTTTCCAGACTCCAGCACAATGTAACTCCGGTGTCGGTGCTTTACCAAAAGTAGATGCACGTGAAGAGGATGCGAGTGCTTCTGCTTCGAGCTTCGAATAATGCAATGTCGGATGATGGTAGTGAAGAACAGAAGAGGTTATGAATCAGTTAGCGGTGAGTTGAGTTCTTTTTATTTCCTTTTATGTCTACTATTACTATTCTTGATTTTTGCTAGAGAATGAATAGATGTGGGCTTGTGCGGCTGTTTTTTTTTGTACTTGCCCTTTTTGGACAATTATTTTTGGAGTTGCCCTCCCTCGTGCAGGGCTGTCGTTTTGTATAGGAATTTAGGAAATAGGAATTTGAATTGTCAAGTAGTGGTGGCTATAATCATTCTTCATTTTCGTTGTTGTGAACTTGCGAACCAAGGGTTTTTCTAAACTATTTGAACCTGTTTCTAGAGTCGGATTGCTGCGGAGCGTACGGCTGCTGCAGTTCTTGCACAAGCGCTTGATGAATTACTGATTGGGGACACTGCGAATAAAGCAAGTGCGTTTTTGTTTATGCTTTAACTTCGTATTTGTTTGAGCTTAGAAATATGTTGAGACTTGGGGTGCTCCCTTGTTCAACTCCGAGAACCGCGTCTTCTCGGGGAATTGGCATTGGAGCAGCTTCAGGTTTTGGCATTGTTTGAGCTTAGAAATATGTTGAGACTTGGGGTGCTCCCTTGTTCAACTCCGAGAACCGCGTCTTCTCGGGGAATTGGCATTGGAGCAGCTTCAGGTTTTGGCATTGTTTGAGGGTGAACTTTGTATTTGTTTGAGCTTAGAAATATGTTGAGACTTGGGGTGCTCCCTTGTTCAACTCCGAGAACCGCGTCTTCTCGGGGAATTGGCATTGGAGCAGCTTCAGGTTTTGGCATTGTTTGAGGGTGAACTTTGTATTTGTTTGAGCTTAGAAATATGTTGAGACTTGGGGTGCTCCCTTGTTCAACTCCGAGAACCGCGTCTTCTCGGGGAATTGGCATTGGAGCAGCTTCAGGTTTTGGCATTGTTTGAGGGTGAACGTTGACCGTCGAGATCCATCTGAGATTTAGTTATTATGTTTTGGGTTTAGTTAGAAGTAGGACAGAGAGCGAGAGTACTTTGCCGTTGTTGTTCTGCTATTCTTTGCTTTCATTGACTTCGTTGGACGATGAGGCTTCGATGCATCTTCTCGACGTAAGATCCCATCCCGTTTGTCGCCAATGAGGAATCCCATCTGCTGCTGCATAGATTTGGTTAGTGTGCACCATTATTTGATTTTATGAAAATTTGTTTGCAACACTGAGTGAAGGGGTGAACTTTGTTTTTGTATTTGTCTGAGCTTAGAAATATGTTGAGACTTGTTGAGACTTGGGTGCTCCCTTGTTCAACTCCGAGAACCGCGTCTTCTCGGGGAATTGGCATTGGAGCAGCTTCAGGTTTTGGCATTGTTTGAGGGTGAACTTTGTATTTGTTTGAGCTTAGAAATATGTTGAGACTTGGGGTGCTCCCTTGTTCAACTCCGAGAACCGCGTCTTCTCGGGGAATTGGCATTGGAGCAGCTTCAGGTTTTGGCATTGTTTGAGGGTGAACGTTGACCGTCGAGATCCATCTGAGATTTAGTTATTATGTTTTGGGTTTAGTTAGAAGTAGGACAGAGAGCGAGAGTACTTTGCCGTTGTTGTTCTGCTATTCTTTGCTTTCATTGACTTCGTTGGACGATGAGGCTTCGATGCATCTTCTCGACGTAAGATCCCATCCCGTTTGTCGCCAATGAGGAATCCCATCTGCTGCTGCATAGATTTGGTTAGTGTGCACCATTATTTGATTTTATGAAAATTTGTTTGCAACACTGAGTGAGGGGTGAATTTTGTATTTGTCTGAGCTTAGAAATATGTTGAGACTTGGGGTGCTCCCTTGTTCAACTCCGAGAACCGCGTCTTCTCGGGGAATTGGCATTGGAGCAGCTTCAGGTTTTGGCATTGTTTGAGGGTGAACTTTGAGCTTAGAAATATGTTGAGACTTGGGGTGCTCCCTTGTTCAACTCCGAGAACCGCGTCTTCTCGGGGAATTGGCATTGGAGCAGCTTCAGGTTTTGTGAACTTTGTATTTGTTTGAGCTTAGAAATATGTTGAGACTTGGGGTGCTCCCTTGTTCAACTCCGAGAACCGCGTCTTCTCGGGGAATTGGCATTGGAGCAGCTTCAGGTTTTGGCATTGTTTGAGGGTGAACGTTGACCGTCGAGATCCATCTGAGATTTAGTTATTATGTTTTGGGTTTAGTTAGAAGTAGGACAGAGAGCGAGAGTACTTTGCCGTTGTTGTTCTGCTATTCTTTGCTTTCATTGACTTCGTTGGACGATGAGGCTTCGATGCATCTTCTCGACGTAAGATCCCATCCCGTTTGTCGCCAATGAGGAATCCCATCTGCTGCTGCATAGATTTGGTTAGTGTGCACCATTATTTGATTTTATGAAAATTTGTTTGCAACACTGAGTGAAGGGTGAATTTTGTATTTGTCTGAGCTTAGAAATATGTTGAGACTTGGGGTGCTCCCTTGTTCAACTCCGAGAACCGCGTCTTCTCGGGGAATTGGCATTGGAGCAGCTTCAGGTTTTGGCATTGTTTGAGGGTGAACTTTGTATTTGTTTGAGCTTAGAAATATGTTGAGACTTGGGGTGCTCCCTTGTTCAACTCCGAGAACCGCGTCTTCTCGGGGAATTGGCATTGGAGCAGCTTCAGGTGTTGGCATTGTTTGAGGGTGAACGTTGACCGTCGAGATCCATCTGAGATTTAGTTATTATGTTTTGGGTTTAGTTAGAAGTAGGACAGAGAGCGAGAGTACTTTGCCGTTGTTGTTCTGCTATTCTTTGCTTTCATTGACTTCGTTGGACGATGAGGCTTCGATGCATCTTCTCGACGTAAGATCCCATCCCGTTTGTCGCCAATGAGGAATCCCATCTGCTGCTGCATAGATTTGGTTAGTGTGCACCATTATTTGATTTTATGAAAATTTGTTTGCAACACTGAGTGAGGGGTGAATTTTGTATTTGTCTGAGCTTAGAAATATGTTGAGACTTGGGGTGCTCCCTTGTTCAACTCCGAGAACCGCGTCTTCTCGGGGAATTGGCATTGGAGCAGCTTCAGGTTTTGGCATTGTTTGAGCTTAGAAATATGTTGAGACTTGGGGTGCTCCCTTGTTCAACTCCGAGAACCGCGTCTTCTCGGGGAATTGGCATTGGAGCAGCTTCAGGTTTTGGCTTTGTATTTGTTTGAGCTTAGAAATATGTTGAGACTTGGGGTGCTCCCTTGTTCAACTCCGAGAACCGCGTCTTCTCGGGGAATTGGCATTGGAGCAGCTTCAGGTTTTGGCATTGTTTGAGGGTGAACGTTGACCGTCGAGATCCATCTGAGATTTAGTTATTATGTTTTGGGTTTAGTTAGAAGTAGGACAGAGAGCGAGAGTACTTTGCCGTTGTTGTTCTGCTATTCTTTGCTTTCATTGACTTCGTTGGACGATGAGGCTTCGATGCATCTTCTCGACGTAAGATCCCATCCCGTTTGTCGCCAATGAGGAATCCCATCTGCTGCTGCATAGATTTGGTTAGTGTGCACCATTATTTGATTTTATGAAAATTTGTTTGCAACACTGAGTGAGGGGTGAATTTTGTATTTGTCTGAGCTTAGAAATATGTTGAGACTTGGGGTGCTCCCTTGTTCAACTCCGAGAACCGCGTCTTCTCGGGGAATTGGCATTGGAGCAGCTTCAGGTTTTGGCATTGTTTGAGGGTGAACTTTGTATTTGTTTGAGCTTAGAAATATGTTGAGACTTGGGGTGCTCCCTTGTTCAACTCCGAGAACCGCGTCTTCTCGGGGAATTGGCATTGGAGCAGCTTCAGGTTTTGGCATTGTTTGAGGGTGAACGTTGACCGTCGAGATCCATCTGAGATTTAGTTATTATGTTTTGGGTTTAGTTAGAAGTAGGACAGAGAGCGAGAGTACTTTGCCGTTGTTGTTCTGCTATTCTTTGCTTTCATTGACTTCGTTGGACGATGAGGCTTCGATGCATCTTCTCGACGTAAGATCCCATCCCGTTTGTCGCCAATGAGGAATCCCATCTGCTGCTGCATAGATTTGGTTAGTGTGCACCATTATTTGATTTTATGAAAATTTGTTTGCAACACTGAGTGAGGGGTGAATTTTGTATTGTGTCTGAGCTTAGAAATATGTTGAGACTTGGGGTGCTCCCTTGTTCAACTCCGAGAACCGCGTCTTCTCGGGGAATTGGCATTGGAGCAGCTTCAGGTTTGGCATTGTTTGAGGGTGAACGTTGACCGTCGAGATCCATCTGAGATTTAGTTATTATGTTTTGGGTTTAGTTAGAAGTAGGATACAGAGAGCGAGAGTACTTTGCCGTTGTTGTTCTGCTATTCTTTGCTTTCATTGACTTCGTTGGACGATGAGGCTTCGATGCATCTTCTCGACGTAAGATCCCATCCCGTTTGTCGCCAATGAGGAATCCCATCTGCTGCTGCATAGATTTGGTTAGTGTGCACCATTATTTGATTTTATGAAAATTTGTTTGCAACACTGAGTGAGGGGTGAACTTTGTATTTGTCTGAGCTTAGAAATATGTTGAGACTTGGGGTGCTCCCTTGTTCAACTCCGAGAACCGCGTCTTCTCGGGGAATTGGCATTGGAGCAGCTTCAGGTTTTGGCATTGTTTGAGGGTGAACTTTGTATTTGTTTGAGCTTAGAAATATGTTGAGACTTGGGGTGCTCCCTTGTTCAACTCCGAGAACCGCGTCTTCTCGGGGAATTGGCATTGGAGCAGCTTCAGGTTTTGGCATTGTTTGAGGGTGAACGTTGACCGTCGAGATCCATCTGAGATTTAGTTATTATGTTTTGGGTTTAGTTAGAAGTAGGACAGAGAGCGAGAGTACTTTGCCGTTGTTGTTCTGCTATTCTTTGCTTTCATTGACTTCGTTGGACGATGAGGCTTCGATGCATCTTCTCGACGTAAGATCCCATCCCGTTTGTCGCCAATGAGGAATCCCATCTGCTGCTGCATAGATTTGGTTAGTGTGCACCATTATTTGATTTTATGAAAATTTGTTTGCAACACTGAGTGAGGGGTGAATTTTGTATTTGTCTGAGCTTAGAAATATGTTGAGACTTGGGGTGCTCCCTTGTTCAACTCCGAGAACCGCGTCTTCTCGGGGAATTGGCATTGGAGCAGCTTCAGGTTTTGGCATTGTTTGAGGGTGAACGTTGACCGTCGAGATCCATCTGAGATTTAGTTATTATGTTTTGGGTTTAGTTAGAAGTAGGACAGAGAGCGAGAGTACTTTGCCGTTGTTGTTCTGCTATTCTTTGCTTTCATTGACTTCGTTGGACGATGAGGCTTCGATGCATCTTCTCGACGTAAGATCCCATCCCGTTTGTCGCCAATGAGGAATCCCATCTGCTGCTGCATAGATTTGGTTAGTGTGCACCATTATTTGATTTTATGAAAATTGTTTGCAACACTGAGTGAGGGGTGAATTTTGTATTTGTCTGAGCTTAGAAAAATGTTGAGACTTGGGGTGCTCCCTTGTTCAACTCCGAGAACCGCGTCTTCTCGGGGAATTGGCATTGGAGCAGCTTCAGGTTTTGGCATTGTTTGAGGGTGAACTTTGTATTTGTTTGAGCTTAGAAATATGTTGAGACTTGGGGTGCTCCCTTGTTCAACTCCGAGAACCGCGTCTTCTCGGGGAATTGGCATTGGAGCAGCTTCAGGTTTGGCATTGTTTGAGGGTGAACGTTGACCGTCGAGATCCATCTGAGATTTAGTTATTATGTTTTTGGGTTTAGTTAGAAGTAGGATAGAGAGCGAGAGTACTTTGCCGTTGTTGTTCTGCTATTCTTTGCTTTCATTGACTTCGTTGGACGATGAGGCTTCGATGCATCTCTTCTCGACGTAAGATCCCATCCCGTTTGTCGCCAATGAGGAATCCCATCTGCTGCTGCATAGATTTGGTTATTGTGCACCATTATTTGTTTTTATGAAAATTGTTTGCAACACTGAGTGAGGGGTGAATTTTGTATTTGTCTGAGCTTAGAAATATGTTGAGACTTGGGGTGCTCCCTTGTTCAACTCCGAGAACCGCGTCTTCTCGGGGAATTGGCATTGGAGCAGCTTCAGGTTTTGGCATTGTTTGAGTTTGAGCTTAGAAATATGTTGAGACTTGGGTGCCCCATTGTTCAACGAGAACCGCGTCTTCTCGGGGATTGGATTGGAGCAGCTTCAGGTTTGGCATTGTTTGGTTGAGCTTAGAATATGTGAGACTTGGGGTGCTCCCTTGTTCAACTCCGAAACCGCGTCTTCTCGGGAATTGGCATTGGAGCAGCTTCAGGTTTTGGCATTG
>JAANDG010000616.1:0-85606 GCA_036852015.1 Pelodera strongyloides | reverse complement strand
TTTGTGTCAACATATTGTCATTATAAATATTGAAGTTTTTAGGCTATTCTGGTTAATTCGCCTCAGAATAATGTGATTTTATATAATTATGTAGTACAGCATAGGCATATCAAGGAGGATAATGTCACGTAGGCCTTATAGTTTTTTTTATAAGATTGAAACCGGTATTGTGGTGTTCAGCTGCACTTTTTCACTGGCAGCTGTCCACGTCTTCAATCCAAGATTGCATATAGATAAGAAGTGCATCTGAGCCGCTCTGAGCCGCTCTATCTCCATTAGTGGCAAGTACGAACCGTCAATTTTGTTTTACCACATGTGTTATGTTTTGTATTCAATAATGCCCTTCACCGTGAAACAACAGTGCCGAAACTGGGTCTGCCTAATCCATGTTTTACTAAGTTCCTTGTAAAATAGGAGTCAGGGGCATGTGACAAATGTGAAGAAAATTCAAGTCCACCTGTCTACCCTTTCACTTAGGAAACTTGGCCTGTGCGGCCCGCCACACTGCCCCAAAGGTGGGCCGCCTACACCTGCCTACACCTAGCCCATAATGATAACTGAGTCGAGGGACACAGACAATTGCGGCTGGTGCGCCTGACGGTGGCCCACGGTACACCAGGCGTAGGCGAACAAAAATACACACGTAAGTTGAAGATCGCCGTTCTCAGGCCTACCTCAGGCCTACCCTACTCCCATTCGCGGCGTACACCAGGCCCGAAATGGGTGGGCGCACCTGTTTTGTAGTCCACGCACCAAAATTTCCGTTTTTCTTTGGAACTGATTTTTCGGGACGCGCAGTAGTATTCAACATGAAACTTGCAACTCGAAACTTTTCCGGCCTACAAAAAAAACGGATGTGGCCAGGCATGGCGGCCCACCCATATTGGGCCTGCTGTAGGCTGCGCAGCGGCCAGGATGGGCCTGGTGTAGGCCTGAGGACGGCGACCTTCAACTTTCGTGTGTATTTTAATTCGCCTACAGCACGCCTACACCGGGCCCACACCAGGCTCACCAGCCGCCCACCTTTTGTGATTCTCTTCAGCCGCTTTCCCATTTATGGGCGAGGTGTATGCGGCCCAACTTTTTGGGCTCAGTGTAGTCCGCGTTTCCTCAGTGTGATGGTGCGAGGCGAAAAAAAGGGGTTCGCATGGTACGACCTGCGAAAGGGCGGCGTACCGGACTGAAATGTGAAAATCTCTGCGGAAACAGATCAAAAAACTACGCGGCGCTTTCACCCAGTCCTCGCCTGGGTTTCGCGAAGGGGTAGTCGGTGCACTCGTCCGGACCTGGCGTGAGTTCGGTGAAGACAGGGCGAAGTGCCCAGGAAAACCTGTGCGAACCCTTTTTTTGCAGCGCAACAACCGAGTTTCGAAAGTTAGAACTGGTGGGCGTAGTCTCCTCGGTGTACCTCTCTTTTTATGACCACCCTTCAACTAATGTTTATTGTTGTTACTTCCTTTTAAATTACATTACATTGTGTCCACACCCCTCTCATTGTAAGGTGTGCCGCTCGTTCTCAAACGGAACACACTTGCACAAACATTCCTGCCTATAGTCAACAGCTCCTACGTAGAAGCCTTTCGAGACCGATATATGGCTTGTTCTAGCCAGTTCCTATGATGTATGTACTGCGAAGGCTGGTCTGAATGTTTCACGACTTTTGTCGTCAGCAGGCAACGTGAAACTTTGTTTGGTCTGTGTGCGGATTAGTGTAGGTGGCACACCGGCACCGAGTGGATCAGAGGTATGCGTGAGAATGGCGACATTCAACCGCTGTGTGTCTTTTTATTCGCCTTCAACCGGCCTATATCAGGCGCTCCATGTGTACCCTCGAGAAAGTTTTTAATTTTCGAGCAGTGGCAATTAGATGTGGGAGTGACGACCGCTGCACCGGATCATCGACTTCTCACCTGCCGATCACGAAAATGGTATTTTGCTGAAAAATGGAACAATGATCCGTTTTCCTGTTAGCCACCATCATCAGCAAACTTTAGTCAGGCGTCATAATACCCTCGGGAGGAATAGATGACGTCGCGAGTTGTTGTTGACAAGACACTGTATTGGACTAACCGTGAAGTACGCTGCCCCACGACACCAATCGACATGTTCGGAATTCAAATCAGAGACACCGGAATTATAGGAAGGGCTATGAATATATAAAATTGGTTGCTGTCAAATAGCACCACTCACAGGAGAGCGAAATAATTGTCGAAACAATAGAAAACCGTTGTTGGCACGCCACCAAATGCTTTGCAGTAAAAAAAACACGGGATGACTGGTTCGTGACGGATTCAAACTAATTCAAACTTTGTGAAAATCATTTGATTGTCCATTTGATTGATTGATTCAATAGCGAGTTAAACAGTCATCGACTATCCATCAACGAATATCTCCAGTTTTTTTACAGTGATTATTTACTTATTGTATTTATATTATCAGTTCTTATTGCAACTATAAACATTAACAAACTTTTATTGTGCATTATTAGTATAACGGTCGTCGCTAACCGGTCAATTCACCCTTTTTTTCCAAAATTGACACAAATAGGAGTTTTTTTCTGACAAAATGGTCATTTTCACAACTTAAGCATGATTCAAGATTTTTTTCAATTGGTGCCAAGGTCAATCACCCATAACTGGTGATTTTATTTTTCGCTGTTTTTACTGCTTTTTCATGTCTTTTCAACTATTTTTGATGCTCTAACAAACCAAATCAACCATTATCCACCTTTAAAGAATTCTGGTGACTTTGAGAAATGTAACAACACAAGTCACAAATTGCGCTAATAAAAATTCAATTGTTAAATGGCAAAATTGAGAAAGGACCTTCAAGCTGTTACAAACCTTGATCTCTTAGAATTAGTAGAATTATTAAAGATTAAGAAATTCCGGGGAATCTTTATGAGAGACACTTTACCACCACAAGGGATACAACCAAGAGAAGTAGGAATTGTAAATTCAGTAACAAAAGCAAAAGATAATATGTGAGGTAGAATATACGCTTTATTCACGGTTCTGAGATCGCTCACGATCACGACTACAAACAAAGTGCACAAGAACAAGTAAGGCTAGACAATACGAAGATTACTTAGTATACAATAGAACATAAGCTATTTTCAAGATTTTCCAGGTTTTTGTACAAATTATCAATGTAATCATTCAATTGGTCTGTGGGGCTATGGCGAAGCTGCCGTTTCTTAAAGCTAAGTTCTAGGATTTTCAGAAGGTCCTTAGTTTTCACGAATTTTTTATGAGCCAATTCGATCTTACTAGACATTTCCCACTTATCTAAATACTGTTTCGCAATCTTCAACCAGTTGCCTTTGTGTTCTTTTATCACAGCTTTATACTCATCTTTCCATGCTCCATTTGGAAAAGTGCAGAACAGTTCGGCCTCGATGTTTGGATATACTTTGAAATCGTTTGTCGGTGCGAAATCAACGATAGCGGCGTCATTCGTCCCTTTCCATACTCCTGAAATCAATAAATCAATAATATTCATAGTCCCCCCCCCCCCGCAATGGCCGCAATGGGACAAGGATTTTGTGATGAGTGATCCCAAGTTTCTGTTGGGTTTCCCCAAGTTGTAAAGCTTTGAATGGGAATAAAGGTCTCTCATTCATAGTTTTTCTGAAACAAACCGCAGTTTTCCGGATGCAAATCAGATATGAATAGAAGAACTCGAAGCACAACCAGTTGAACCACTGTATCGGCAGAAAGACTCTTTTCTTCAATGACTTTCTCCATAAGCACAAAGTCTTCGTTCCATTTAGAAGCAACGTACCTAAAAATGAAAAGATACGCAAAAAATGTCACTTTCTATACTCGTAACTAATATGTATGTATCCTTACACGCTTGTATTAGATCCAGTATCCATGTTAGGTGGAATGATGTGACATTTCGGTCCGACGCCCATTAATTCCAATAACTTATAGCAGAATAATTCGGAGATGTCCGCAGGCTGACCCGAGCTTGTGCCTTTCGGGCCAGAGTGAGCGCATCTAAACATTACAGATCAATCTAGATTTAGATAAAATCAAATTTAAAAAACATAAATGGATCTTGAATGAATGAATTGAAAACATACTTCACATAGAACTTTGAAACCAGGTCTTCGCCATGGATTTGGATAAGTGCCATCGTGCTTGTTATTCTGCCTCCTAACTCGCGGTCTCGTTCTTGAAAGTCGCAAACGAATTTGGATTCTTGGCTTCCTCTCTTCTTATTATGACGGTTGTGGAAGTACTGTTTCGTCGCTTCCCGAATCAAGTTGACGTCGCCATCGGTCCAAGCAACGACTTTATAGTGTTTTTCTCCTCGATAGTCGTTGAACTTAGCGTACACTTTGAAGAAGCCATTTTTCGTCAATTGTTCGTGAATTTGGACAGCTTCTCTTGCAATCGCAACTTTGTCCGCGCATTTCTTTAACACCAGTTCAACGTATCGTTTGTATGAAGTCCACCACGTTAGATCAGCATGTTTCTGAAAATAAACAAATAATTCGAGAGCAATTTTACAGAATTCACTAGCTGTATAAGAATTGTTTAACACAATTTTAAATCTCAAAAATTATTATATTTATCCCCGAAATTCTACTTTGATCACTTGAAAAGGAAAAATGAAGAAATAGTTAGTTCTCGCTTTTAAAAATATCAGAATCACATGTCAAAATGACCAACCAGAATCAACGTATCATCATCTTGAAGTCCTGCATTTTGCAATGAACCAGTTAACAAATCGATGCGACGAGCATTGCGATCGAATATCTCTTGACAACGTATCGCAACTTGGAAACTAGTTAGAATTTCATCTTGAAGCTGCTGGATTGTCGCCTAAAACACTGAATTGTATTTATAAAATGAATATAAATGGAAAACATACCTCAGCTTCAAATACCAATTTAACGGATTTGTGACACAAATCTTCGTGATCACACAAGGTAACGACAATGAACATTTCAACCTAAATCAATTTAAAAATTAATACGAAAATAATTATAAAATTCATGAAGCAAATGAAAAAGAAGTCTCTTTTCTATTCACAAAAGTAATAATGCGGTGGAAGAATGTGATGTTGGCAGGCTCTCCTTCCTCTGCGTCTCTGCCTTCCACTCTAGCCCAACGCGTTTGCGTGTTGCGTCGCGTGCGTCTAGTTCTCTCTCTGAACCGTCACCGCCCCTAGTCCCGCGCAGCTACCCACCCCTAGCGACTTCACGGAGACTCGAGGGGCGGGTAGCCGCGCGGGACTAGGGGCGGGTAGCATCGCGAGCGGACGCGTCACGAGAGGCCATAGGACAAATAGCGTAGCAACTACGGTAGACATCCAATGTTTAGAATACATCTTGCTAGCTAGAAATTGCCCTCCCGCCTACGGTACCTTCACAACTACAGTAACCCATTATTAAAATACACCACAAATGACAAGACATTAGACGTAAAAAGTTTATTCCACAGTAAAAACAACATCAAACAATACAGTGAAACAACATCACACAATTCTCCGGGTGGAGTGTAATCCCATAACAATTAATTTGCTTCTTGCTCCACTCCTTTTTGCGTCAGAGGATCACCGCCGTGCCAGGGAAGTCATCTGAAATGTAGGGGAAATTATAAATAAAAGCAACAATAAACAGCGAATACCTCCACAACGTGAACTCTCACTACACGCACTTGCACCTCGCAAAAACAAGTAATATAGGAGTGAACAATAACAAGAAAAATTTCCTACCTTGTCTGGTAATCGTCACGTAGCGGAGACTTGTCCCACCGGTCGAGCAATTGCATAAAGATGATAGCCAGTAAATAAACAAAAATATTGAAACAGGCGGAAAACGTATTATGCATCAATGGTCGTGATCATCAGTACATAATATGTGAGCGAACAGCATAAGAGCCATGCAAAATAGTGAAACGAGTAAAGTAGAAATATGCTACTTTCAACAGCAACAAATATAAAGGAAAAGCATGAAAAACAGAGCAATTCACAAAATCCGAAAAATTTCAATAAGTTTTTTTAGTATACCAATAGGGATTTACTAGTATCTTGTCACCGTTGATCTAGCATACATCTTTTCTCTTGCGGGAGCGGTTGCGTTGCAGGTGGGCGGGTGGAGGCGCGGGTAAGGGGCGTGCCGGGCGGGTGGGGGGGGCGAAAAGGGGCGTGACGGGCGGGTGGAGGGGCGGTGACGAACGTAGCTGAAAGTCTACCGCCCCGAGCGACGCCCGGCTACCCGCCCCTAGCGAGTGAACGGAGACGCCAGGGGCGGGTAGCCAAGCGGCGCTAGGGGCGAAGTAGCAACTACGGTAGGCACCCATGATTTATAATGCATACTCTAGCCACAAATAGCGTCACCACTACAATACCACCTCAATTACGGTAACAAATTACAACCAACACAAATACCACAACTACATCACAAATAAGGAGAAATTGGCAGAGAAAAACTTTATTCAAAAAGCAAAAAGCACAGTAAAAAACATTGCACACAATTATCCGGTAGGACTGTAATCACAGAACAGTTATCTTCGCTTCTTGCTCCACTCCTTTTGTGTCAGAGGTTCACCGCCGTGCCAGGGAAGTCATCTAAAATGTAGGCGATATACAGTTATAAATAACAGCAACACTCAACAATGAACCAACACGACGCCTTGAATCTCTCGCTACATCAAAAGCACTTTCAACTCCCAAAACAATAAACGTATTGAGTTGAAAAATAACGCAAAATAACCTGCCTTGTCTAGTTATCATCTGGAAGCGGAGACTTCACCCATCGGTCGATTCAACTGGTTTACAGACATCTTTCCTGCTTGCCGAAACAAGAAGACGTCAATACTGGAAGGAATTGTATAAAGATAACCAATAAATAAACACCAAAATATTAAATTAGTCACCGGCGGAAAACGCATTATATGCATGAACGGTCGGGAGCAACAGGTCTCAATGGAGTTCCGAACTCATGTAAGCCATGTAAAGAGAGAAACGATAAAAGTAGCAAATTGGCCACTTAAAACAAACAACAACAAATGAAAAAAAAGCAAAAAAAAAATCCGGGAAAATTTTCAAGTTTTGTTAGTATACAAATAGAGATTTACTAGTATCGTGTCAGCATTGATCTAGTATACTTCTTTCCACATGCGGAACGGTTTCGATGCTTGTGGGCGTGGTCTGGGCGGCGCTAGGGGCGGCTAAAGGGGCGTGTCGGGCGGTGCTAGGGGCGGGTAGCGATATCCGGGCGGCGCTAGGGGCGCTGAAGAACGTAGTACAAGTGGGGCAAATATGTGACTGTGCTCGGTCACAGTGAGGAAGAGAAAAGAAGGTCACACAAAGAGAAAGAGAAATTGTCAGAGTGAAGGTGTCACAAATATTGAGAGAAGTGAAGGAAAAAGAGAGAGTGGTCAATCTGTAAGATCTCGAAACTTCTCGAAGGTGCTGGCAAACAGGTATGAAAGAACAAAGTGTATCATTTGAGAACGATTTACGTCGCAGAATTTCTTCAGTTTTTTTGTTGTTATTTCATTTTGAAGATGTTTTTCAAGCAAAGTTCAATATTTTCTTCTAAGATGGGAATGCTTTTTGTGTCAAGAATCTCTACTTCTCCATAGAAAGTGTAAAAGTGAAGAACTGGTAAGTCTATTCTGAGAAAAACAAAATAAGATAGAACAATATTATACTAGAGGTAGACACTCAGGGGTAGATTGTTTTTATATATCTCAAAATTATATTAAGCTACCAAAGAATATAATTAGAGAAAATGCTAACTTCTTCATAGTATTTCCACAAGATAAATTGAATTTAGATTATATTTATCGTGATCATTGTAGTGAAATAAAAAAGGAAGAATTTCTTGAATTTACAAGAGAAGTTTGGTCTACGAAGTACAACTTTTTAACAATTGATAAATCTAGTGATCTTGATGATGGAAGGTTTAGAAAATGTCTGAAATATTTTTTCATCTTCTAGGAAGCTTTGCTTTCGCTGCTTACACCTTATTTCAATTTTGACCATCTTTTCTAAAAGAAATCCTTGAAATTTTCAATTCTGACTTATTCTGAAGAATTCGAGAAATTCTATGATTTTTGAATACTTTTTTGAATGTAAGCTATTTGTTCTTCTGGTGTTCTTTTTTTAGTTATTTTAGAAATGTCTATCAATCCTATAGATTTAGGATTTCCAGAGGTCTTTGATTCTACCAATCCTCCAGATTTAGAAATCTTTGATTCGAAATCATCATACTCCTTTTGGTTGCTCTGATTAGAATGCAACTGGAATCTACCTTGAGTATCCCTGTTTTTATAACTTTCTGGAGTTTCAAAATTTCTAAGATTTCCTTCACCAGGTGAATGTCTTACAGATCCTTCGGATTCAGCGTTAGCAAAGCTTCCTTCTGAAGTACTTGTGAATTTTCTAATATTTTTATTTAAATAATCTACACTACAACCAATTTCTCTGCAGAATTTTGTTTTCTTGATGTAAACATTTTTGTTTTTGTAATCAATCCAGGCATCATATAATTTTCTATTACTCATTTTTAATTTATATCTTTGTGTAGCAAAAAAGTAAATCTTTGATTTATTTATATCATTAAAAAAATTATCAATAGATTATAATGAATACTCATCAATACTTTTGGATTATAATGAATACTAATAGATTATAATGGATACTAATGGATTATAATTGATTGAGATGCATAAGATTCAGAGAATCCTAAAAACTTTAGTTCGTATAAAAATCAAGAAAAAATTTTGAATATATAAATGGAAAGATCCCCTAAAGATTCACCTGTGAATTGCAGTCAATTAAAATTACAAACCTTTGTAAATGACATTCAAAAGATTGATGGAACAAAAGATCTAGATTTTTCAGAAATTCTGGAGTATACTAAAAATGAATATACTAAAGAAACAGCTCAAAATTATTTGGATGCATTAGAAAAAATGATTGCAAGCATTGATGAATCGAAGTTATCTCAAAGTGACAAATGCAGTTATAAATATGCTTTTACTAAACATTTAACATCGGAATGCAAAAGTGAGTGTAAGAGTATAATTATCAATTGTCTAGGAATTTCCAATAAAAAGAAATCTATGATGCTCAAGGAAGTAGAAAAAGCATTTCAAAAAGAAAGAGATGAACACAATGAAATCTTGAAGAAGTATAATGAGAAACAAAAGGAACAAATAGTAGAAGTACCTTCAATTGACTTATCTCTCACTTTGAAGAATAAGAAAACATTGACAAACCAGGAATGTTTAAATTTCCTTAAAGCGAATGTCAAGCCTGATTCACAGATATTCTATAACACGCTGTCACAACTACCGTAGTTTACACAATTTCTCTCGCGCTCTCCTTTTTCTTTGCTGACTTAAAAAAATTTCTCTCGCGCCCTCCTCTTTTTCTTTGCTGTCTAACAGCCTCGTAAATTCAAACGTCCCGTGGACAAAGATTTGGCTTAGCTTTGTCCGCACGACTCGAATCCCATACTGAAATTGTTTTTCTTCTTATATGAAAGTTTTTGTTTATTTTTATTTTCACTTTCCTCACCTTCAAAACATAAGCTTTTTTTTGAGCCCAACATGAAAAACCGGCTTGACATTCCCTTTAACGACATTGAACTAGATAAAGAACTAGGTGATAAATTCAAAAGAATTGGTGTATCAGAAGATTTTCCAAATGTTTCCAGAGCTTATGTAAAAAAGGGTAAAGGTTCAGAAAATACTATACTCCAGAAACCAAGATTATCATAATTACAATTCGACTAAAGTATTTTTAGATTATTTCAGAGTGAGACTTATAAGCCGATATTCATATAAATACGAGGCAAATCTTTCTTTTTTATCTTCTTCTGACGAAGTAACTCATCTAAAATTGCATGGATTTTGTTATATTCTCCATTATTGCCTGCCTGGTATGATCCTATTGAAAGTTTCAAAGTATCAATGAGACCATTAAGATCGGATGGTAAGAAATTAATTTCTCTAGAATTCGATTTCGAATTTGGTAAGAATTCAGTGACAATACTACTACCTTGAGTTCCTTCAGTAGGTGAATGTCTTGCAGATCCTTGAGAACTTTGAGTTCTAGAAGTAAAAAAATTCTCTTTAATGAATTTCCATTTATCACTAGCATCAGCATTATATCTTTTACTACTTTTATCAAATTTTTGATACAGTGCATCTGAACAAAGTAAGATTTCTCGATAATTTTGAGTATCATCATTCTTAATTTTTTTGAGATCTGGAGATTTCTTCGTTAATAATTCCATTAGACCATTCGTTGCAATGTAAACAGAATTATTGATCTCCATCGTATTATCATCAAATATTATTTCTTTATTTCCAATAGAATACCCTTTATTATCATTGTTATACCTTATTGAATATCCTGCATTACTTTTATCTCTAGGATCTTGTAAGTAAGTAGCAATTAAGTTGGAAACTTTGATTGATGGTGAATTACTTTTAGGTGTTGATTGGATTTGCTTCAATGGAGTACTTTGTAAAATTTGTGGTTGTCCTTTAATTTCTGTTGAAAAATGACCATTTTTGTCAGAAAAAAACTCCTATTTGTGTCAATTTTGGAAAAAAGGGTGAATTGACCGGTTAGCGACGACCGTTATACTACTACTTGCAATATTATCATTATTGAAAGGGTCCGTCTCCAAAATTGTCATGAACGCACATTGATATTGGCCACACCTCCTCTACGACGGGTATTTTCACCAACTGTGACGTAACGTACACCTGTCTTCATCGCGCGACAATTGCTCGGCTGCTATCGCACATACAGTGCAGCGCATATGTATACGGGCACCCAAAAAATCGTGTTTCTACTAGGTTTGGAGGAAATCTAATGCAACCACTAAATCAAGCATCGCCAAAAACCCAAACAAAATGATTTTCAGCAAAAAGAATAAAAAAATTATTTAATTATATTAATTTTAATGACGCCAAATTGTAAGTCAAAAAATGAAATCCAGAGCTCGCACAAACCATTTATATGGGCTTGTAGATCTTTTCATGGCGAGAATTTCTGTAAAAAAATTATAATTTTAGGCGTACTCCGAAGGAAGTTACGGCGTCTTGAAGTGCGCTCGAATGAGCTGTTTTGATCCCTAGCGTACCCCTTAAACTAAGCTTCGCAATTGCCTAACTTCAAGACGCCGTACCGTCCTTCGGAGTACGCCCAAAATTATAATTTTTTTACAGAAATTCTCGCCATGAAAAGATCTACAAGATGATGTGGGTGGTTTTTGCGGAATCTGGATTTCAGTTTTTTTACTTACAGTGTGGGACAATTAAAATTAATATAATTTAAAGAAAAAATTACTATTTATGTTGAAAATCATCCTGTTTTGGTTTGAGGGCATTCTTGATTTTAGTGGTTGCGTTAGACCTTGTAGAAACACATTTTTTCGCCCCTGCCTCAATACTTATGACGCGCGTTTTTTGGGGTTTCGTACCCTAATTGTCCCTAATTTGCCTGAAACTTCTGATTTTTTGCTGAATTTTTTTGTCACTAGGTTTTTGGCCATCCCCGATTTGGTAGGATGGTTGATTTTCCCAAAAAGTGCTTTTTAGTACTAGATTTGGGGGTGCCCGGATACTTATGACGCGCACTGTATAAAGACTAACAAATAAAAGGAAAACTATAATGCATATATACTAGTGCAATAAACATAAAAAGAGAAGTAATATGGCCATATTAGAAATATGGGACCACGTTTCGACCCCAGTCGCATACGAGGAGTTTTACCATGGTGGGGTCTCGTCAGTGCGACGGCCATGGCTTTAAGAGTATGAAAGGAAATAGGAGAGAGTGAGAGGGCAATTAAAGATGGTTTATAATAAGGAAATTATAATATATATTATCATAAGTGTAAATGAAAAGGTAGTAAACGCTTACCTTACTGCTTCAGCATTCTCCTGAAAAGTAACAAACAAAAAACGCTTACCTTGCCTAGGTATAACAGCTTCCTGAAATTTAATAAATGCTTACCTTTTGCGTATGCCGAAAAAGTAACTAAAACTTGTACTTACCAACTTTATCAGTACAGCGGTGAGCTAGGAATATAGTCGGCAGATCAATAAGTGGGGTGCACGGCATAACAGTGATCAGTGGAAAGGGTACCTGGCCGCATTGCTAGGGTAAATGTACAGCGGTGGCTGGACTACGGTAGTGTGTTATTGTTATCAAAAAGAAAGGAAACATAGATTTAGCTCATTTGTTTGTCAACCCAGGTGCAGAGTGACTTGGATGTAGTGCCGTATTTATGCATTATTATAGGGTATTTGTGAAAAGTTTTTTTAAATGTTGTTTTAATAATTTGGCATGGGTAACCATTAACCATTACTTCGAAGTTTTTTTTAAAATTCTTGTGTTTTAAGTTTAAAGCTAAAAAGGATTGAAGTACATCTATGAATTCTAATTAGTTCTCCTTGAATACAATTAATTTTGATACGGTTGCATATGTTACTATCAAACATGGGAAAGCGTATAACATCAAAACTATAGTCATCGGTTTTGTTATACAAATTTATGGACCACTTATCTATGGACCTAGTAAGGAAAAAGATCGAGGAAAGCAGCTGACTGGTCATTACTGTTAGAGGTTTCCAAAGTGAGGGTATCAGGGTACATATTGTTAAATCGAGTAGCTAATGCATCGTCATTGTAGAAGATAGCTATGTCATCCATATATCTATGTATAGACATTTGGTAACTTAAGAGATTTGTTGAGAGACTGTTTGAAAAAACTAAATTCAATCATAGAGAGTGTGAGGTCAGCAAGTAGGGGAGAGGCATTTCCTCCCTGTGGAACACCTTTAACTTGATGAAATAGTATATCTTGAAATGTAAGGTAACTATTTTTAACTATATATTGAGTCATGTGCTTTACTTCATTTCTAGAATAGCAACTATTGGAGAGAACGTCCGTATAATAGGTATTTTTGAAGCCTACATTGATGAGGTTTTTACCAGAGTTATTAAAGCACAGGTCAATTAATGCAAATATATTGTATATAATACAGTCGTGTGGAAGGCTAGTAAACAAACTGCTAAAGTCTATAACTTTGATCTTTTTAAATTTGTGAATTAGCGTAGAATTAGTGAGAGTAATGGAATTATCGATAGAGATGAAGTTGACTTTTTTAGTATTCCAATTATTGCTAGCATTACAATAGTTTCTAAAGTGGTTACGGAAATGTTTGAGAATCTTCTGTAAAAGAATGGAAAGATTTTTCAAAGAGCTGTGTTTAGAAGCAGTGATAAACCGCATTTTTGCTGTCTTTTTATGTAACTTGGGTACTCCGTAAATATTAGGAAGTTTTCTATCTATTTCGAGGCAAGTTACTCTAAACACATTAGAGAATAACATATGGCGTGAAATAATATCATTTGGAGTTTCAGTAACATATGGCAAGTATGTGTCGTTACCCTTTATATCGACCACGTCTGAGTTATTAGCTGATGAAATTATGCCTAGTTCATTATAAAGATAGTTGGAATAGAGAAGAGGACATGTGAAGCAAAAGTTAGCGGATGCTTTGTCAACGCAGGTGATTATGAATTGTTTCTTCGTATTAGGTATTTCAAAATCGGTAAAAAAAAAGTGCAATAATGGTTATTTTTGAGACAAAGCGCAATGGTTTTTATATGCGTTATTTAGTCTTATCTTATTTGTCTATACTATACATACAACGCTCAATTCCTCCTAATTTTTTTAAATTATCGTGTTGTCTCCCTTATTATTCTATTTTCTTATCCTATTTTATGCAAGCAGTCTGTATCTTTTTAAAATGTCTCTCATGACTTTTCCATAACGGCTGTTGTGCAATAATGTTTAATACAGACGTTGTAAAGTAGATTTTGCTTCAGTTTTTTTGCATATCGCATGGCATGGTACATCACACCCCTGTCTCTCCGGCAAAGGTTAGCCTCAGGCTACGCAGATGTTGTTCCCATACCATTTGAATCAAGTCCCTTTGACCTCGACTTGAGACTCCGCCCAATTCTACGACTCACAATCGGATGTTTATCGATCACTTCATCCAGTCCTATCTCTTGCTACAGCGTGAGGTTTTCTTCGTTGGTCTTTCTGCTTGGCTATATACTGTATGCAAAAGTGTAAATATGAAACTATACATCGCGACTGAGTATAATATTTAGGTTTGCGTAATTGTGCGTACTTCTTTAGTATGTTATTTAGTTGTTTTAATTCTCTCATCTCGATAGGTATCGATTATATACGTGTAGGTTGGGGAGGGTATAAAACGCGGTCCTGCGGTCTGCGGTCGAAATCCCTTCGCTCTTCTACTGCTAACATAACGCTATACGAATCGAAAATCACTCATACATCTGTTTGTCCTTTGGGCGCCCGTTGTCATTTTTGAAAACAGTATTGTAGTGGAGGACCACTAGTCACTGAGGAAACTTGGCCGGTGCGCGGCCTACACTGGGCCCGAAAAGGGTGGGCCGCCTACACCTCGCCTACACCAGGCCCCACGAAAAGTTGGGCGGCTCGTGGGCCTGAGGTGCGCCTGGTGTAGGCCTGGTGTAGGCGAACCAAAAGACACGTTATACTAAAGTTACACAGGGAAGTGTCCGTGTATTGATCGTTTCTACGCAGCCAAACGAGACTTGTCCCCCTTCTCACAAGCGGCCGTTCGAAATTAACTTATTTATGTTTATAATTGTCTTTATTTTTCATTGTGGAGTTATTTCTTTCATCGCTTTATTGTTGCACATTCAATTAAGTTGATTATAACTGTGATATCCAGCTATTGGTTGTTGTTAATTACACTATGGTTAATATTTGTTTGCGGAATTTGTTCATACCTTACACCTGATTTTGTCGATTATAACTAAGTGTATCTCCACAAACCAATATTAAACATAGCACAATTAACGGTAAAATAATGATAACTTTTCTATTGGTCAGCGCATGTTTGTTTTGTTGCTCTATTCTATTACTTACTGATATGTGTTTCAAGTTTGAATTTAGGGAAATAACCTACGTATACCGTATACCACGGGATAGCGAATGCCGTGCTTTCGACAAAAATGCAGGAACGAAAATGATAAGCCGTTTTACTTTTTTTTTCTAGCATGAATAGAGTATTCTTTTATTCAAGTATTCAAGGTTCAAATATGCTTTATATTCAAGGTTCAAATATGCTTTACCAGCCGTTCGAAGAGCCCTACGGGCTCTTCTCCGACTGGAGGAATCGGCCTTCGGCCGATTGTTACACACTGTTCAAACAAAAAATTCATTTACGTTTATGTGGAAACGTATAATTTGGTTCTGGACTTCAGCGTTTTTGCAAATCATGCAAATTTGCTATCGCACTTCTCTTCTCCTATAATATCTCCTGTAATACCTCCACTTATAAGCTAGCATAGCTCAACAGGTAGAGCGTTGGACTGTTAATCGAGAGATTGTGTGCTGCTGTGGGTTCGAATCCCGCCAGCGGCAAAGATTTTGTATGTTCTCTTTCGATTGTGAATAGAAAATTTTCTTTATGAAAGGATTTCGTTATGTTCACACAAACAAAAAAGTAAACTCTTCTCCTTTATATAATAAGATATTCAAGGTTCAAATATGCTTTACCAGCCGTTCGAAGAGCCCTACGGGCTCTTCTCCGACTGGAGGAATCGGCCTTCGGCCGATTGTTTCCCTATTTGAAAAAAGAATTGCTACAATGTAAAAAGTTAACTCTCGTCTCTTTCTCTTCCGTGCCACTTACATTCACACGTCGCTGATTGTGGAAACGTATAATAATCAGTTTGGATCTCCACTCGACTAATGCTACCATGCAAATTTGCCATTGACGGTGCTTATGTAGAGCATATTGCTACCCCTATAAAAGCTAGCATAGCTCAACCGGTAGAGCGTCGGACTGTGAATCGAGAGGTTGTGTGCTGCTGTGGGTTCGAATCTCGCCAGCGACCAAGATTTTGTATTCTCTTTCGATCGAAGAATTTTCTTTATGAAGGGATTTCGTTGTGCACATAAAAACAAACCCGTGACAAACTCTTCTCCTTTATATAATAAGATATTCAATGTTCAAATATGCTTAAACGACATGAAAACCTCTTCCTCACGCCGTTGCGCTCTTTTAATGAGTATCTTATTATATAAAGTTGGGAGCTTTGTTTGTTTGTTTGTGCGTTTGTTTGAGTGTACGTTTGGATGATGTGCGTTACGCTCAGGTTGTAGGATTGGTTCAGTAGTTCACGTTCCCGTGCACTGAGCCATCTCACTTCCCGAGCGCCCCCCTCACAAACGTCCAAAAAAGGCTGCCTATGTGGAATATGTGTGGTGTATCGTTCGGGCGCGGTGGCGCGCAGCTCATTTTAGGAAACAAAGAACACTCACAACTCAAAGAACTACCAAATCACAATTCTTGACAACTTTTTATGAAATACTTTTTTTGTAATCACTTCGTAGTCTAATTTTTCATTTACTCATTTTACAAAGATTTAGTCGACATATTTTGCAACAAAGCATTGAGTAATTCTCTGCACATTTCCCTTATTTCCCATGAAACGAGCGTCCAATCTTGAGCGATGTTTCGGTCGAACGAAAGAAAATTCAACAGAATTTCTTAATTTCGCGTAGTTTTTGCTTTAGTATGGATAATACACGTATCACCTGTAACGTTCGACGACATTCTTTCGTTTAATACAGTTAAGGAAAAGATCTGTGACAATTTTTTTTTTTTTTTTTTTTTTTTTTTTTTTTTTTTTTTTTGCTTTATAGAGTCTAACGATTTGCAGACAGTTTAGGAGGAATACGTTCACCAGTTATATAAAGGGCACACTAAAACTATGTTCGATCCCATGTTTAACATTCGTATAGGTTTCAAAAAGTAAAATACATAGCGGTCACTTATTCCGCTGCTTTTAGGCTTTGGCAATTTTAGACTTATAGAGACCAGCAAGTTGCAGACAATTTAGGAGAAATATAGTCAACAGAAACTAAGTTCTACCCCCGTGTTTGATATTGATGTAGGTTTCAAAAGGAAAATAACAAAAGTGAAACTATTTCCTTCGGACAAATGTTTGCTTCTAACTTATATAGCCCAGCGAAACATTGCGGCGTATCAGCCACGCGATATTAAGCTGCTTTTAGGATTTGGAATTTTTCGATATTATAGAGTCCAGCAAGTTGCAGACAATTTAGGAGTAATATAGTCAACAGAAACTAAGTTCTAACCCGTGTTTAATATTGGTATGGGTTTCAAAAGGAAAAATGAGACACTGGAGTCTCTTTGCAGACAAATGTTTCTTCCTAACTTATATAGCCCAGCGAAACATTGCGGCGTATCAGCCACGCGATATTAAGCTGCTTTTAGTAGGCTTCGGCATTTTTTTCGGTCCTAGAGTAGAACAAGTTGCAGACAATTTAGGAGGAATACAGTCAACAGAAACTAAGATCTATCCCCGTGTTTGATATCGGTGTAGGTTTCAAAAGGAAAAATAACAAACATGAAAACCATTTCCTTTGTGTAAATGTTTGCTTATAACTTATATATCCCAGCGAAACATTGCGGCGTATCAGCCACGCGCTTATTCCGCTGCTTTTCGGTTTCGGAAATTTTTTGGACGCTATATTAGCCCAACGATTTACAGGCAATTTAGGAGGAATATAGTCATCGTCCTAAAATGGGCGAACCAAAACTAAGTTCTATCCCCAGGTAACTATTCTTGCGAGAAATAGTTGCTTCTACTTATAGATATAGCCCAGTGAAACATAGCGACCATCAGCGAATATTGGAAAGACGCCTCAGGCGGCGGTAGCCGACTGGTAATAAATATTCAAAATATAATATTCATGTCGTTTAAGCATATTCAACCGACGCTTGTCACTTATCAAATCGAATCAATCTTCAGAGAGATATTGCACTAACGCCACGCATTCTCGATTGACTGAAATGGTGGTTGCGGGTACTGTAAAGGTGAGCTTTTCTAAAATTTGGTTTTAATGTTAACTACTGTTGAAGCCTATGATCCTTTTAAAAATGTGCGTATTCATTGCTTAACTTCTTTTTCTACCACAGTTCTTTTCAGGTATTGAAGAAAATTGTGATCAGAACAACGAAGGCCAGCTACTTACTTTGCGCCAAAATGAGCCACAGAAAAATGAACATGCAGAAGGAACTTGAAAGTTAGTTTTTATGAGTAGTATTTTTAGTTTGCTATTATTATTGTTATTCTTATTAGTATATTAGTATTAGTATTAGTATTAGTATTAGTATTAGTATATTAGAACTTTAATCCGGCGTATGCTGTGGCCAAAATGTGTGAAGCATCCATAACTGAACAGTTCTGGATTATTCTTAGCCATATGCATTAGTATTAGTTTTTAAATAAGTGTTATTGTCATTGCATTTCAGTGGTAATTCGTGGCATCAACGAGGATGTGGTTCAGCACATACGGAAGCAACAAGCAACTTCGGATGTTGCAGGCGCGAAGATACGCTGAATGAAACTTCGCTGATGCGACCAAGATTTCCGTTATGTAATGGTTTTCGATATTCTATGTTGTTGTGCATGGACACCACTTCCTAGAATTTATTTTGTTTGTTTCCACAAGTTTTGCTTGCTTCTGTATACAAGAGTATATATAAGCGCTCATCGAGAGTGGTCATAGTTTACCTTGCGCAAATTACTGATTTTATGTATGGATTAGTAACGATTAAAGCTCTGCGATTCAACATTACTCTTGCTTTGATCATTGCACTAGAAACGGTATATGTATATGTTTTATAAATGTGTTCTAAACAACCTAGTTATCGTTTTAGCTCTGGTATTTAGGAAAAATCTTTCCTACGAAAGTCGTGTTTTTGTATCTAGTTGATTAGACTCCTGCCAATTAGCCATTTATGTCCTATTACCAATTGTAAATTTTATACATTTGTTTATTATATACGTAGAGACAATTTCATGTTTTTATGACCGTTGGATTTTATTGTAAAATAATAAACATACTTTAAAATGTTTGGTGTCTATTGGTGGTTCTGTTTCTGTTTTAATATTTGCATATTTTTTATTTACACTAATTAGAAGGGGGCGGGGCGGGTCACGCCCATTTTTTCCAAAGTCGCCTACACCAGGCCTACACCAGGCCCACACCAGGCGCACCTCACGCCGGCACCTGGCCTACACTCCGCCCGAAATGGGTGGGCCGCCATGTCTGGGCCCACCCATTTTTTGTAGGCCGCGCACCGGCCATGTGCCGGCCGCGCACGCGCCAAAGTATCGCGTTGGTGCGTGCGAAATACTTGCGCTTCTTATTGTTCTCTTCTAGTTCGAACATTCTCATATTAGAATCGATAATCACCATATTCTTGTTTGTGTTTGTCCTTTGGGCGCCCCATTTTTTGAGAACAATATTATATCCTTTTTTCTCGTCCTTTTCAAGTGTAGTAACATTCCGCGTATAGTTTTATTCATTGCCAGTTGCCTAGACCTTTATCATATCCCTTTAGTACGTGGTCGCTTAACATTTGACGGACGGCATCCTCGCGAACACAATCCGCCGGCTTATCCAAAACGGAGGAGGAATGAAGCTCCGCCGCCATCAAATATGGAGTGCGCCCGGAGGATTGCAAGCCCGTGAACGAGGTACTTTGAATCTTTGAAAGACGAGATCTTCTTTTGACCGTTTCATTGTGTGCGGCGTCATCTGCTTGTCAGCTGATAATGAGGTTTCCAAGTATAGCGAAAATTTACAATATTTTGGAACTACACGAGAATATTTCTTTAATTTTTCGTATTATATATACAAGTTTCGTGCAGAAATACGGTAGTATTGACAGAATCACACCGATTTTTCCCCATTACACGCTTCGAGTCTCATCAGTAATTGTTTTGTTATCCACTTGTATTCATATGACAGTCTATGTGGATGATTAGTGCGTATTAATCTATTCTATTTTAGGATGATTTGATTGGATGCGCCGATGATTACCCCAATTTGGAAGTCGTACACATACGATCACAAGGATCCCTACGATTCCTGGACCTGGACAGTTGGACATCACAAGAAGGAAATTGGGACGTAATGGTCAGTTGATTTCACTGTGAAGGGCTGCGCATCCTTTCTATTGCTGCTTTATTATTCGTTATTTTCCAAGATTCTTCACTAAATTATTTTGAGTTGCATCTTGAAAGTGTACGTTTGTATCGGTGCTATATGAATAGAAGAAAATTTCAACCAAATACGTAATGTGATTTTTTCAGATAGCGCTCGACTCATTGTCCACTCAACTGGTATACTACCTCGGGTCGACTGAGAAGAGCTCCACAGTGCAGGCGCAGAAGTCTACAGAAAACCAGAACCGGTGAATCTTATTCATTTCATTTTGTTGAGTAGGATGACATGATATATTATATACGGGGGTCTTGCGCGACATGGGGTGTAGGTCTAATGTGGGAATTTTATTCACTTCATTTTTGTTACGTAATTGAGTGTGATGTCGTGACTTATTCTACGCGGGGGGTACCATATATATTTTTATTATTAATCATAAAGCAGCGTGGCACTCTAGTTAAGATATTTAGTTTAGTTTAGTTTAGATAGGCAGGGGAAGATGGCTGCTGCGGGGCGCCTGCCGAATACGAGTTCCACACTTCTAGTGTAGTGTGTGCTCGTCCCGCGCCAGTCACCTGCCTAGCGCGACATGGGGGGTATGTCTATTATAGGAATTTGATTCACTTCATTTGTGTTACGTATTTGAGTATGATTGTACGATGACGTGACTTATTCTACGCGGGGGAGGTATCACGTGTATTATTAATTACATAAGGCAGCGTCGCACTCTAGTTAAGATATTTAGTTTAGTTTAGTTTAGATAGGCAGGGGAAGATGGCTGCTGCGGGGCGCCTGCCGAATACGAGTTCCACACTTCTAGTGTAGTGTGTGCTCGTCCCGCGCCAGTCACCTGCCTAGCGCGACATGGGGGGGTATGTCTATTATAGGAATTTGATTCACTTCATTTGTCGTATTTGAGTATGATTGTACGATGACGTGACTTATTCTACGCGGGGGAGGTATCACGTGTATTATTAATTACATAAGGCAGCGTGGCACTCTAGTTGAGATATTTAGTTTAGTTTAGATAGGCAGGGGAAGATGGCTGCTGCGGGGCGCCTGCCGAATACGAGTTCCACACTTCTAGTGTAGTGTGTGCTCGTCCCGCGCCAGTCACCTGCCTAGCGCGACATGAGGGGTATGTCTATTATAGGAATTTGATTCACTTCATTTGTGTTACGTATTTGAGTATGATTGTACGATGACGTGACTTATTCTACGCGGGGGAGGTATCACGTGTATTATTAATTACATAAGGCAGCGTGGCACTCTAGTTAAGATATTTAGTTTAGTTTAGTTTAGATAGGCAGGGGAAGATGGCTGCTGCGGGGCGCCTGCCGAATACGAGTTCCACACTTCTAGTGTAGTGTGTGCTCGTCCCGCGCCAGTCACCTGCCTAGCGCGACATGGGGGGTATGTCTATTGTAGGAATTTGATTCACTTCATTTGTGTTACGTATTTGAGTATGATTGTACGATGACGTGACTTATTCTACGCGGGGGAGGTATCACGTGTATTATTAATTACATAAGGCAGCGTGGCACTCTAGTTAAGATATTTAGTTTAGTTTAGTTTAGATAGGCAGGGGCAGATGGCTGCTGCGGGGCGCCTGCCGAATACGAGTTCCACACTTCTAGTGTAGTGTGTGCTCGTCCCGCGCCAGTCACCTGCCTAGCGCGACATGGGGGGTATGTCTATTATAGGAATTTGATTCACTTCATTTGTGTTACGTATTTGAGTATGATTGTACGATGACGTGACTTATTCTACGCGGGGGAGGTATCACGTGTATTATTAATTACATAAGGCAGCGTGGCACTCTAGTTGAGATATTTAGTTTAGTTTAGATAGGCAGGGGAAGATGGCTGCTGCGGGGCGCCTGCCGAATACGAGTTCCACACTTCTAGTGTAGTGTGTGCTCGTCCCGCGCCAGTCACCTGCCTAGCGCGACATGGGGTCTACGAGGCGCTTCGAAACTTTTTTGTAATTTGTGCCAGTTGTTGAGAAGACTAATGATGAATAATAGTAGCAGTGCACCCACTAAGAGTCTCTATGTGGTTCTGTCTCCTGTCTGATTTAGGTGAGGAGGCTCACCGTATGGAAGGATGGATGCAGTCGTGTCAGCACTCGTGTCTTCGAAGACTTCTTCGTCCGTGACGCAGTGATGCTTTCCGCACGTGCCAAGGTTCGCCATCAATTGTTAATTATATATGGCAAGCAATTGCATATGAATAATTTCTCCGCAACTCGTAATTTGCCTCTTATTTCTCTCCATTTAGGCTCATGAACTACTACGGAATTCTTTCTTCTATTTACTGCTCAGGAGGCTCCACGAGTTCAGATGACAAATTCCCTCCCTCTCCGTCTCTTCCTCCCTCGCTCTCTCCCCCTCCCTCTCTCTCCCTCTTAGCCTCAGCCTACGCGGGTGTCTTCGGGCTAGGACTTCGGTGAGCACTAGGCGGCGAGTTTCATACTACAAATTGTTCGACATCCTGCGTGTTCGTGCTACTCTGGTCCTCAGGCGCGCAGCGCGGAAATGCGTAGCGGCGTCCGCGGGAGGAGTTTGCAAATTTTATTGAAAAATTCGAGACCCAGAGAAACCTCGTTTCTGCGTGTCCGCTTTTCCCATGTCAAAAGGCATCTCTTTTCCGCGGGCGCGGTTGCGTATTTCCGCGCTGCGCTCCTGAGAACGTAGCACGAGGGATCGCCTATGATTGCCTTGTATGATCCATGATTGGGATGTTTATTTATTTCAGGTTCATCTCTTAATGTGACAAGATTGGCTGAAAACGCATGATTCTTCAAAAAAACTTCAACTATTGGATTATACGACAACGTAACGCGACTATCTTCTCTCCATTCTCTCTTTTTGCACATAAACCTAACTGCCTATTACTCATGTATACGAAATGATATAAAGATTGTATACTGTATACATATTGTCTTTCTCTTACAATTTACGAATAAAAAAACAAGCCAAATGAAAATACAATCGGTACTTACACACTATAAATGTGTGTTGTTAGTTTACACTTGCAATTTGTGGGTTATCCAAATATGACAGCATCAACAAAATGCACACACTTTTGGAAAATAAGTATTTTATTCAAAGAAGACGACATTCTTATTCGGTTTATTTTCGCGTTGTACAGATCGTGGTATTTGTCGCTGAAAATTCACCCTTCACCTGCAAGGTATCAATATTTTTGATCTTAAATATCCCAATGAACAAGTATTATCACCAACTCTGTTCCTTCCTGACAGGGAGTTTCCCTCAAACACCTATATTGACAGGGAGTTTCCCTCAATGGCAGGCTGTCGCCCGCGTTAAAAAGTCCTATTCACCACAGTTCATAAATGGCAGGGAGTCTCCCTCAATTACCGTAACACGTCTATGTTCCTATTTGGCAGGGTGTCGCCCGTCGAAACTGACACGGTGGCGTCCTTTCGGGCCCCTAAAGACAGAACCCTGGCGACAGGGAGCCAGGCTGCTTTGAAGAGGTAGCGTACTCTTGTCATACGGGCAACAGGTTACGGTAATTGAGGGAGACTCCCTGCCATTTGTGAACTGTGGTGAATAGGACTTTTTAACGCGGGCGACAGCCTGCCATTGAGGGAAACTCCCTGTCAATATAGGTGTTTGAGGGAAACTCCCTGTCAGGAAGGAACAGAGCTGTTGCCCGTATGACAAGAGTACGCTACCTCTTCAAAGCAGCCTGGCTCCCTGTCGCCAGGGTTCTGTCTTTGGGGGCCCGAAAGGACGCCACCATGTCAGTTTCGACGGGCGACACCCTGCCAAATAGGAACATAGAAATTAGCTCATTTTGAAGCCGTCCGATGATAGCCGTTTTGCCGTATACTGGCCGCTTTGTTTCTATGTAGTGTATGCATGACAATTCAATTGTCAAGTAGGTGTTCCACAAAACACGTGTCATATCGTTTTAAAATATAGAACATAGAGGTCGCCTCACCTTGGATATCACCTTCTCGGTGTTCGGATTCCAAATTACAATGTCAGCATCGGATCCGGCAGCGATTCTGCCCTTTGGATACATATTGAAGATCTTGGCACAGGCCGAACTGAAAGATGACAGTCACTAAAACTTGCGTGTTGTTTTGTTAACAAAAGAACAACGCGGTGTTCATTCGGGAATGATTTATCCCATGAGATTTGTGGCGGTAACAAGGTGAGTTTTATTTGGTGGTTCCACAGAGGTACAGATGGCTAAAGCGGTAGAGCGCTGTGTTCGACGCTATACGCTATAGTCGTATCGTCTCGGATTTTTCAGTATCGTCTCGGATAACTAAATGCCTATCTCCAAGGAAGACCACTATCTCCCCCACGGTGGAAGTTGTGCTCACGTACGGAGTTATAAGAGTGCTGCATTGGCTCAATTAGCAAGCTGCAAGACTGTTGAGCTATACGTAAAGTATCGATCCCGCCCGAGATCACGGACCACATCATCTCTGCTCTTTCCTTCTTCTACATATGCCCGAATGTTATATTGTATTGAAATGAAATAAACATTACGCGCACACTGCCTTTTCATACGATATAAAGTTGAAGTTCATTGAAAACTTTTGAGATACAACACTAGAGAGGCAATACAACACTATAAAACACTACGTTATTCATCCGACGACGTCAAGCTAACTAATAACAGCGAAAATTCCAGAAAACTCGATAGGGGACAATTTGACAAGTTATGGGACATCATTTTCCGGTCAGAAGTGTTTACATTCAAAGCGGTATGGCACATTGTTTTGAAGCGTTAGGACATCGAAATATTTCCTGTTTATGGAAGTTGTCTTTCATTTTGCGCAAGCAGTCCAGGTAGATTGCACAGAGAATTGACACTTGGACTTGAACAAGACACTTGGACTTGTACATAATACCATCGTCCTTCTGGACGGGCATGGTGGGCTGTTATCATGGTGACCATGGTGGGCTGTTATCATGGTGACCATGGTGGGCTGTTATCATGGTGACCATGGTGGGCTGTTATCATGGTGACCATGGTGGGATATCATGTCATCATTATCACGCTTGCTTTCATTTTTTTTTTAATTTGACATGTTGAGCCTCTGTTTTTGTTGGTGCTTAATAAAGTTTTTTTTCTCTTCGTTCGGGCACGTCTTTCCAATATGGAAATGCTTTGTAACCATTGTAGCTGAAAGCCATTGTATATACACAAAAAGAATGCATTACAAATATGAAATGCAGTTATAATTGTTATATATGACACACAGAAGTCAGAGACTGAGAGAGAGAGAGAGAGAGAGAGGAGAGACCAAGAAAGAGGGAAACGATAGAGAGTAACAGGAAGAGACGGTTCGTCAAGCGACTTTTTCTATTAAAACTCACGCTCACGAAGTCATGTGCCCTCTCGGATAATATATTTTGGTCATCTCTGAATCATTCTTTCATAAATGTTAATCAATCAGCATTCTAATTTGTGCTCTCTCTCTCTCTCTCTCTCCTTTCTCTCTCTCTCCCTCTCCCTCTCTCCCTTTTATCTCTCCACATTTCCCGCGCACTCGCCGCGCCCTTCTCGCTCACTCATGTGTCATCTCGTGTTCCTTTCTGTCAATGCGTGTTAACATCAAGTGTTTAGTCATTTCTTTTCACTGTTTATCAATAGGTGTCATCGATTGGTCCAATCATTGCCTCTCAGCCTTTTCAAAACGAAACAGTAAGCACAACTTCAAACAAATTTCTATTCAAACAAGCTTCTGGTCCTTCTCACACTCTCTCTCTCTCTCTCTCTCTCTCTCTCTCTCTGTATAACTCTCTCTGTGTATGTCTCCCAAACTTCTCTCTCTCTCTCATATGTTCTCTATCTCTCTCCCTCCCTCTTTCTTTCTCTACCCTCTCCCTCTCTCTCTCATAAGGAACACCTCACCGTCATTCTGTATTCTACAGTTTCTGCCGTGGTCCCCAACAGAACTGATGAATGTTTATTTAATTCTCCTATGTCTATTATTCACACAAACAGGTGATCCTTATTGATTTAATTATTATCTTAATTATTAGAATGTTTCGCTCAAGTGATTAAACCGAGGATACGGCTCGATTAACGATAACATAAAGGTCTATAGTCTGAGTGAGCAGAAGGATATAAATACGTAACTAAATGAGATGAAATCATGTGTGAAACCTATACATCATTTATTTTATTTTACTTCGCAGAACAAAAATAGCTAACAAAACGTAAAAATCTCATCAGTGCACGGGCTTTTGTATGTCCTTCATTTATTAAAAAAAAAATTTAATTTCTTAAACCGTTTTAATGTGGAAAAAAGTTTTCCAGGGCGAATAATGGTGAAATTTAGTTTGTATATAGTGAAATAAAAATTGCTTGATAGTCATTATTAAAGTATCGTAAATATAGGTTTATTTTGATGGGCCTGTCCCTTTAAGGCACAAAATCTATCGACGATGAGATTCCGAAGCAATCACATCAAAGTATTTCACCAACCTCAGTGAGAGCAGCCAGAAGCACAGAACGTAAGTTCCTAATTGCACTCCTTTTTGTGGTTGGAATTCGAAATTAAACTTACTCCTTTTTATTGATTGTTAACCAATAAACCATTATTATTAGTAGGTCTAAACCTATTACTTATACTTATGGCAAGCTCATGTTATGTACAGTGTTCTAACTCGAGAATAAATTTGTGCTATATCCTGTCTCTCCTCCGAACGTCGTTGTGCCGCGCATAACACATAACCCATGACTCAGGACCTAACCATGTCATACTTTCTTACCGTAATCACCATTTGCTGTTTTATAGGTTAGTTTTTTCAACATCCATCCTTTGTTTAAGCTTCTCCGACTAACCCTCGATCCTCCGTTAACCATACGTCTACTTCTTCGCGGATGTTATCAACGTTGAAAACCTCATCAATTACTAACACTCCAACTTCGACTACAACTACAACTACCGTAACCTCCATCTCCAGTACCAAAAGAGAAAGTACGAGTACGGTACACTTATACCCCACGTTTTTGTTTTGTGATACTAGTCCCCAGTAATTTCGAACCAATAAGTTACTGGCTACTGTAACTAGCATAGTGGGCCCAGAGACTCATGTTTTAATTTTTTTCTCCACCTAACACATTAGAGCAAGATTATTCTTGAAACTTTTGTTGCTGAAACCTCCATAAAGGAACAATAATCGATGTCTATGCTTCAGCTTAACTTATGGCAAAATACTAAAATTCATTCCAAACTAACAGTATACGTATACCATTAGTATAATAATAAGTGTGAAATGTCCAACCAAAGCAATTAATAAACTCGATATTCCAATCGACGAAAGACCGATAAGTGATTATTGCGGACCTTAACTCGCTTTGCGAACAATCGTTGGTGGTGGTGGTGGGTGCCGGTAGCATAATGGTAAATGCATTGGCCCGGATAGCTGAAGATGCGGGTTCGATCCCCGCTCGACCGAAACCCCAATTTTTCGTTTGCAACCAAAATTTATAAAGTGATTATTTTCTAACCGTTACATTTAGATATTCTGCGCAAATCAATGGAACTAGGCGATCTTGAGATAACTAAACCCACTTCCAAACCAACAACAAGCGGAACAACCCTACCAACCACAAGTAATACTTCCCCCTTACACTAACATAAACGAAATTTCTTACCGACCCTCCTCCAAAAAAGTAATGGGGTTTCCAAGTATGGTGACAAATTTACAGTAGTTTGGAACTAGACGAGAATATTTTTTTTTTGAAATTATGCATATATACAAGTTTCGTGCAGAAATACGGTATTATTGACAGAGTCACGCCGAATTTTTGGGATACTTGGAAACCCCACAAATATCTTCTTGGGCATTAGCCGTTAGCAATTGACAATACAAATTTTCGATTCCCAATGGTTTCACACTAAAGCGCTACCGTATGTTACCCCCTGTGTTACATCTATCCCTGTTACCCAGCAAGTCCCATTCCTAATAACCAAGATAAACCCTGATTAATTGTCTCTACATTTTACCTAAAAATTCCAACTTCTTCAGCTGTCGACCCCCGGCTTGTGGACATTCCTAACTTGGGAAGTAAAACACATTCTCCCCCATTTTCAACAACAAAAAGTTAGTCTTTCTTACCTTGTTTGCTTGAACAGTGCGTGCATCCCATTAGTTGCTGATAGCAGACCTTCAAAGAAAGTGGTTCAGCTCTAACTAACTGCAAAGATCCTTTCTTTCGCTGAATCGTTTCTGAAAAGAAGGGAACAATGCAAAATTCCTACAGAGTCTTTTAAACTTTAAACTTATACCATCGCCCATGTTAGATCACTTGTTTTAGGTATCATTATCATATGATTACTAACTACAAAAAGGGAGAAAGCCAACATGAAGGTTTTGTCGTTACTGACAGACACAGACTGATTATAGACATCGATCAACCAAATCTCCTGATTGTGTAAGTCTTTAAATTTTTATTTATTTTTCCTTATTTTCAGGCGGTCGCCGCTCTGACGATCTCCTCGTCCCATTGAATTTTGATGGACCAGTGATTGGTGGGAATTTCAGCGTTTATTTTTTGTTATAAAAATTAGAAATGTTGCTTACAATTAGAGTATTACGCAGCTCCACATTGAGATGTAACTTGAGCGGGGCGATCCTTACCTATTTGTTTATTAGAGGCTTTTCTGTGACGTTTCTGGATATTCACGGAATGTCACAAGCATAGTTGCTTCCGATTACTTACAAGACTTGTTTCCGTACTTTTGAATCCTAGGTCACTTTTATGAACGCTTTTGAATCCTAGGTCCAGCGTTATCTTCGAATTTTTATTCAAGTTTGGATTACTGTTTTAGGACCCAGCAAGGACCTCGAGCCTATACCGATTTCGCCAGCGAGCGGAAATTCTGGAAATTCGCGTTTTATATCAGGTATTGTTGTTATCGTCCTTAATACTCTCTCTCTCTCCTCCTCTGTCTCTCTGCCACTCTCCCTCTCTCTCCCTATCTCTCACTCTCCCACCTCTCTCTCTCTCTCTCTCTCTCTCTATAGTGAAAGTTAACTATAAACAATTTGAAGAATCTTTTTAGGAGGCGGCACAGGCGTTGACTTTCCCGTTGACAACACCCCACGACAAAAGGTGGACGGTATGGTATCATACAATTCATTTTAATATTTCTATTTTATTTTGCCAAGCAGCCCTACATAGTTAATCTGATAGAATATAGAAATTTGTGGGTGAACATTCAATGCAATGGGAGTGGGCTCTCCTACCGACGTTTCAAAACCACGTGCCATTTCAGAATGCTATTCTGGCTTCAGTGTAGTGAACGGGGAGACGGTAGCCACTGGTACCGAAAAGTGCCCGAATATGAATGATATTTGTTATAACGCTACCGTAACCGGCCCGATGATCGGTAATATAGGAAAGGCTGGATGCTCGACCAAGAGGTGTCAGGTGAAATATAACTATTCTAAATTAATAATTAATAATCCAAGGCTAATCACAACCAGTTGCAGCAAAAACCAGATACGGATATAACCGCAAGAGATTCAATATAATCTGCATTTAACAAAAATCTATATTTTGAGTGCCAGTTTTGAGCGGCTACCAAAGGGCATTTCTGTTGCGCGAGTTGTGCGCGGCGACAATAGACCGCGCTTTTGCTTGTGCCCTATGCACGGCCAGCGATGGTTGGCTCCCAAATAAGTGTTTTCAAAATAATTATAAATTATGATTACCTTTTAGCTCGCCGGTGCCGTAAACCGTTGTGTCGACATCGAATACCTCGGCTACAAGATCCACTTTTGCTGCTGTGACACGTTCAGCAAGTGCAACTCTAAATACACTGTAAGTCTGCTACAGTATCCTAGTTATGATTCCGTATCCTATATTCCTATATGTATATACCAGCAAAACTCTCACGCAAGGAGTTCATATATATATATATATATATATATATATATATATATATATATATATATATATATATTATATATATGTCATTCTGAAAACATGCGTTCGCCACGTAAGTTCCGATTACGTGCTGGTAACTGGCAGGTAATGAACTACTTGAGCTTGAGTCTAGTACTGGTTAGAAAGTTTCTTACTGGTAACGTAGCTGCTACCGGTTAGAATGAGTTCAGTGATTACTAAATATCCCTTTTCCAGAACATGAACATAATCGAAGCCGGACTCGAGAAGATCAAAGATGGCGCCAAATTCATTGATAAGATACTTGACGTCGTCGGATGAATAAAAGGTCTTGCTGGAATTCTCTATCTCCTTTTATCTCTCTCTGTCTCTATTCCTCCGCTTCTCTCTCTCTCGTTTCCCTCTCTTCTCTCTGACGATTCTCCTCTTCTTCTTCTCTCTTTCTCGCCCTCTCTGTCCCCCCTCCCTCTTCTCATCTCTCATCTTCCGTGCTAACACCAACACATAAAGCACAGGTACAAACATTAAAAAAAACTTTATTATACAAACGCATTAATATATCGCAAAGGTGTTAGTACTATGTATAAAGAAGAAATAAACATAAACCTAGTAAAAGTTCAAATGCAAACACCAAGGAACCTTTGCCGGTGGGTCGTAATCGCAAAAAAGGTGCCGCACACTTCTCGCACACCTATGGCCCGCCTAAAGTTTCCCCGGCAATACAACAACAATATTTCTAAAGAGGTCTGACAGAAGTACATAAATCCACAATCGGAATACAAAAACAAAAGACAATCATTAAACTCCCCACTTTAAAAATACTATACAAACTACTATTCATTAAATTAGAACCACAACAGATAGAGCAAGACTGAAGGTAGGGAAAGTCAGTAAGGCATTGGGTATACCATGATAGCAAGGAAAAATTCACATTAACCAGTTACCAAGTAACTACCAAGCTACTAAAAAAACAAAGCAAATCCCACAAAAAAACAACCCTTTCACAAATCAATACAAATCAAAAACTGAACGTACAAGTATAAAATCCTATATCACAATAAGTTACCGTATCACTTCACAATTCGAATCAAAGCACAACTCAAAGGTGTATCAGTACTGGCTGAAGGGGGAAGAACTAATACAACGTTTAGGCAGGAGTAGTTAGGGAAATAAAGAAAGGTTTCATGTACAATAAAAGGAGAAGTCTAATACAAAGGAACTATACAAAGAAAGATGAATAAATCAACCAAAACCTCCAAGTTTTGGTAACTCTTACCACTCTTACCAGACGCTACGTTCCAGGACACTCATATAATCGTGTCCTTACCGTAATCAAAAGGTTACGTTAATCGCTTCACGATACAAAAGCTACTTCAACGGTAAGATACAAGGCTACAAGGCGTACGAAAATGGACGCTAAGTTCACAGTTCACAAGAAAAGGAAAACCCAAATTCTCCTACAGCAACAAAATTACGCACTAATAAGAATAAAATTAATACTACAAAATTACGACATCGAAACGACTATCAAAATCAACGCAATTTAAAATGATATGTTGCTTATGAATCATCAATTCATAAATCGATAATAAATATTAATATTTCAAGTATACACAGAGCCCCCGGTGAACTAACTATTTTCACTAAAGGCAAATAAAGGAGGAGGGGACACAAAAAAGGCACAGGCCCGCGTAAAAAAAAGTTTCCCAACTTTTCTGTGATAAATCTCCCAGACTACTCAAATGTGGCTGGGGAAGTTGGAATGGGGATTAATGAAACGTTCACTAAAAGATACTGGAAACGCCGGGAGAAAAACTATATAATTCACCTCGGACTCCTCCAACTTATGCTTCAGCTTCTTCTTCAAGAAGTTGCCGCGAGTCCTCCCCTTCCAGAGCACAGTCGTCAGGCACCCGCGTTTTCCGCGCTCTAAAACAAAGAAAAGTAATAATAACACGTTTAAAGCGGTATGGCACGTGGTTTGCGGTGTGAAACAGTAATTGATTTTCCATGTAAAATATTGTAAAATATGCAAATTGCATGTAATACGGCCTCCGTGACAGAATGGCACTCAATTCATACACAGTACATGCTAGTTACCCAAAACGTTTCATAAACCACGTGCCATATCACTTAAAAAGTTTTCAACAGAATATCCCGCTTAGCGAAAGGGTGAACTTAATTTTCAACAAATCAGTTCAAGTTTCATATAGAACTGAATTTGAATCCCTCAATCACACTGCTACCCAAAATAGGAGTTCACAAAAACATAGCAATACGAAATAAACATAGCGAAAGCGTTGGTTAGGGAGTATGAATGAAAAGGGTCGTAAGCACTCAGCTCCATAGAAAACAAGCAATTGAAAGATTATACAGGTAAATAAAAATAGAGAGCCCAACAGCCACTCAAATAAACATATCACAAGCACAGTCCAGGGTTTGAAACGAGCAAAAAAAGGTGAGGGAAAGGGAAAGGGAAAGGGCATGCCATAAAACACACAGCGACGGCCCATGTTTATATAAAAAAGACTAAACTAAACAAATTTGGATTTTGGGACATCAAGTCAAATAAGCTGCCACATACACAGCGGAAAGGACAGGCCACAAGAAATAACCAGGAAAAAAAGTAGAAATATTTCCCGGTCGGGAGGTTCCCCCCACACTGATGAAACTTATGCAGTCACCGGGCAAAAAAATCCGACACAACGGGGCAGTTGTCGCGCTAGCTCGGCGCTAAGAATGAGCACCGCAGATGCGCCACAAGTGCGCCAACTAGCGCCCCGCGTGGCCGACCCTTTTGCGCGATATCGCGTTCAAGTCGGGAGGTTCCCCCATATACACAGATATACCCGGGACGGGAGGCGCACTAGATAACTAACAAGACAACACAAAGCAACACAGATAGGGTAGGGAAGATAACAAGAGAAACAATAAATCACCCAAAATAAAAATTAAATATGGGGGAACCAACCGACAGACTCCCTCTTGTGGGTCTGTATGAAGGCGAAATAGGCACCGGACCAAAACCCGGAGGAGGCTGTGAATGCAGAGCTCTGAAAAACCAGCCAGCTTGCAAGCACCCGTCACCCACATACACAGTAAATAAAAAAATTTAGTACCCTAGGGAAAACATTCATTCTTGAACCCTAGGGAAAAAATCACAAATGAGTAGGTACCCTAGCGAAAATATCACAAAATGAGTATGTACCCTAGGGAAAATGTCACAATGGCCTTATTTTTTGTTCCTTCTTTGCGCACTGTTCAGTGATGGTTAGTGACGAGAGATGATATCAGAAATCAGAATAATTTCACAGGGAAAAATAGCACAAACTAGTTTTCATGTAAATGTAAGATAGATTGCAAAGTTAGTATAAGGCAAGTTTACATATTCTGGGGATGAACCAATGCATGCCATATCTTTGCAAACGCGAGATCTCGTCAAAATCGCAAAACGCAACATCCAACCACTTTCATGCACATGTATGGTCATATGGGAGAAATTAAAGACCGAAATAATATCCCTAACACCCTAACTTCTAAAACAAAAAGCCAATCAAGACCCCAGTCTTCCCACTAGTCCCCTAAGTAAAATAGCTCACGTTAAAGAATGACGGCGAAGTAATGTGTTAGCATTAACGCTGTAAACACATGATTCAATAACAAGACCTTCAAATTTGTTTGAAGGGCAAAAATCAGAGGAACAGAAACATAATTTTACGATTTACGACTTGCTCAACAAAAATGCGCTAAACTGGTTTCGCGCGGATTAAATTTAGCTTTTCTATATGCAATGCAGTAAACCTCACAGAGTCAAAAATAATCAACTTCTGCTTTTCGAAACTGCAAGCCTTTTAACGTTTTCTTTTACGGCTGGTCTGGCCAGTTGGTAATTTCGTTTTCTTTAAAGTAGTATTGTACCTACTTTGGGAAATTTGCATATGATACGCATATCATATCCTACGTATCATACGTGAATTTGGTGCCGGAAGCTTCGGGCGGGCACACACTTTGCATAGGAAATGTTTATCATATGCAAATTTCCCAAAGAGGTACACTGCGGCTTTAACATCTACTTCTTGGTAAGGAAAAAAACCAACAAACTCCAGAAAGTTACTATACACAATAGTGTTAAAGCACGAATAAGAAAAACTCAAAGTTAATACAAGGCACATTAATTTGGGTAAAAAAGAAACACTACGCGTTATAATAGAATTAGTACAACCTACACATGTTAATACAAACAACTCTCAAACTGATTTAGTTCAATTCTTCACTATATTCGTTCTTACGAGACGGTTACGTCAAAGCGACGGAAGAGCCGGTTTTTGAAAACTATGTTGGATGCTGAATCCCCACGTTGAACTGGGCGCGATAGTCTAATTATTCATTTGCATGCAACATACGGGAATACAGTTGTCCATCAGACGTTTCAACAACCGACAGTCATACCACTTTAAAAACGTAAAATAAACCCAAATCCAACCAACCTATGCCTGCTGGCTCCATGGAGTGCCATACCCGCCAAACACAGCACCAGCCCTATCAGATTAACATCAGACATCCTATCTCCGTTTGCAAAGTGAGCCAACAAAAGGGTGAACACCTCCTGCAAAACACAACATTAAATTCAGATATAATACGGACAACTTCATTGTCTTGGTAACTTTGCTTTGATTTCCTTAATCTTGCTCCACAGTAAAAGAATTAGAAGAAAAAATCTCTATAGATATAGGCATCATGTCGACGCAATTCTGAGCCACAGAATACGAACAAATTTCTGGCTTCTCCAAATAGCAAGAGAACTGCATTACAAACCAAACAGACTATATATATATATATAGTGTCCTTCCTAATCAATATACAAGTAGATTTATAAACATCACTGATGATATTTATCAAATATCTGAGTGGCCATAACAAAAAAAATGCTTTTGCACAATTAGTCGCCAGCTCAGAAGCAACGTGTTTCACACTTTCATTAAAAAACGCCAAATACTGTAACCAACAATTACAATACTCCACACCTATTATATTCATTAAGGAACCCATTCATGATTGCTTATTTGTTCCATTGAGGGCTCACGTCTCGATTTAAAGATGCGGATACAAACTCCAATTTCAAATGTTTCAATTGCCTGCAATTACAACCTTGCCGCCAATTGCACACTTGAAACTGATCTTTGATCCGCGCAAGAAAAGTTGAGGTAAGGCACCAAATGTGCCTACCCATTCAGTTTTGTGAGAGAGTGAAGGAGTGGCATCTCGAAGTAAGGGGTTACCCTTGGGCCTTGGGTCGTACATACGCAAAGATAGAAACCATTTCAAAAAGCGTAGCATTCCTTCGATGCAATAACTAGAAGAACCTCTAGTTAACCTGTGTATATTTTGCTCACCCGCGGGCGGGCACATGAATGGTTTTCTTAATTATATATAATAAATATTATACTTCAATAATAGTCCATTATTTTGTATAATAAACTATTATATTCATTAAGGAAACCATTCATGATTGCTAGTTCAAAGATGTAAAACCGGGATAGGGTGAGCATGGTTTCAAACTAGCTTGAGTATCCAAAGACTCGCGAAGATGTCTAATAGGCCGTCTAAACAGCGCTAGCCTGCGCTACCCAAGCCTACTATCGCACCATCCATTATTTTGTATAATAAACTATCTTAGTCTCATTCCTCTAGAAGTAAAATACGTTACAGACTATTACTAACTTCCAAACATACAAACCATAAAACACAAACCTTTATAATCCCGAATATGTTCAATGTGATTCCCGAAGTGTTGACCAACAGTAAGTACTCTGCAAAAAAAAAATCACACAAATTACAAATGACGGTGTATGGGCAATTAGAGCAATTAGACTATGGCCACGCCTCACTGTTGGACCTTGGACCTGATACGTGAACGTAGTGAACGGTTTCATTTTTTAGAAATGGTCAATTTTTTCACTTAACTTGTTAAAACACTGGCGCACATAAAAACGTTTTACAGCAAAAAAAATCATTTTTCAAATTAACGTGCAAAATAAACAAGGCAACTCCCCCCCCCCCTTAGAAATAATCAATTCTTACACCCTATAACATCCCAGCGGAAAACGTCAATTTTTACACCATGTTTGAGCTGAGATATGTTATGATCATATCATAACATAATCACGTCAAAACATTTTTTATTTTCTCTTCTTTCGCTTTTCTGAGAGGCACATCAATATAACATATAACAACATTTCAAAACTCTTGCCTAACCAACACACACGTTTAAACAATCAAGCATCAACTAATGGAACTAGAACAAACATTCATACGACTCAAATCAAATCAAATAACTCAAAGAATCTCATTTAGGCTAAAAATGTAAAAACTAAATATCCCCGTTCTGTCGTTCTGTGTCATGTGACAAGGTTTCCTATATTTCTAATAAGAAAACTAATCAGTATTGAGAATGCAATTAATAATATTACTAAATATAATTATTATTCACAAGCAAAACTATACATACCAGCCATTTCCATCGAGAAAGCGAGTACTCCTCCAACAAGAATCAATGAGAGCACCGTGAGTGGGGCGTATTCACCCTTGTACGATAGAGCACCCATTACGGACAAGTGGTCGCCTACAAGTAATAAATTCAATAATCAGAAAAGATTAAAGCGAAATACTGGCCGGTTTTTGAAACACATCGAGTACACCATCATTCCTATATGCAAATGAACATAAATTAGAATAAAAATCGAGCTAAATTCGAGCAAATTAGCATAAATACGTAAGAATTTAGCTGTCCACGACACATTTCAAAAACCGGCCGGTATTTCGTTTTAAGGACAATACGCTAATGAATAAAGAGAGATATAGAACCCATGACCAAGCAAAACCGCCTTCCACACATAATAACCATAGTAGTGAAACATGCCACATCACATCTTCATAGTATCATAGTAATAATAATTGGAATTTGGGAAGTCAACTTGTACGTACACGTACTACTTATCCTATCCATCCTCCACCCAAATTCTCACATAGAATCCGAGCCGCGCAACATAATGAATCATTCGAACTAGCTTAGCTCTTACAAAAATCTAGTGGATTGGTGGGCAAAAACAGGTAAATGAACCCAGGACATAAATTCCGGTGGTTGGAGGTGAGGTGGTTTCTTTAGCTTAGTGATAGACCGTTTTAATAAAAACCATGTTTCGGACAAATATATCAATTTCGTGCTTCCGGAGGTGGTCAAAACCAATCCGGAGGTGGTTCGTGTGCGTCTTTTCACGCACCAACCTGTACCCCTGAATGAAAAACAAACCTTCAAATACCAAAATAAGCGGCAAGATGGGTATGAACATCCAGGGTTGTACATGCAGCACCATGTCGAGTGGATGTCGGATTGCATGGTTATCTTCTCTGAAAAACAAGGAAGTCATAATATCATAAATAGAAATAGTATTTAATTAAGTAAAGGCTTATGAATAAGTATTTAATTAAGTAAAGGCTTATTAATAACTATTTAATTAAGTAAAGGCTTATTTCATTTAATTAAGTAAAGGCTTATTAATATTGACGGCGAGGCATTGTTAATAAATAAATACAATTTTGATAAATAAAAGAAAAATCGATAATGACGTCCGAAAATGGTAGTCAATAAAAAATACAGACAGGCCAAAAATGACCAAGTCAGTAGCAAGACAAAAAGTCGGGGTCGGGAGACGGGAACTTAATAAATCTTTGGGTTATACCTTCTACATCTAAAACTCTATACTTTATCTCAGAAACTCAAGCTGCTGGAACTAACTGTAAGTTAAGTTCTTTAGTTCGAGACGAAAGGTGAGCCTCATCGCTCATCGCTTTCGAAAATAAAGTTATACGGTAGCCATAGCCCCTTCATTTATGGGGTTTGCAAGTATGCTGAAAATTTACCGTATCTTGGAACTACATAAGAACATTTTTTTAATTTTCCATATTATATATGCAGGTTTCGTGCAGAAATACGGTAGTATTGACAGAATCACACCATTTTGTTTGGATACTTGCAAACCCCATTACAAAAACAAGAAACACAAACCGTTGCATAACGACCTGTGATACGGTCCACCGGACACCAGTACACGCAGCAGCAAGTTCGACCAACAGAAGACCTGCAATCAAAGAAAAACATACAAAAATGAAGACTTAAAGCGAAATACCGGCCGGTTTTTGAAAAGCATCGTGAATAACTGAATTCTTATGTGTTTATGCTAATTTGCTCGAATTTATCTCGATTATTTATTCTAATTTATGTTCATCTGCATAGGCTGAAAAAGAATGCTGGTCTTCTCGATTCGTTTCAAAAAACGGGCCGGTATTTCGCTTTAACTGAAAAGCATAAAGCTATCCCTACGGCCTACATTGTACATTCCTTCGATAAAAATATGGGAACTGGGAAGCATATGTCAAGGAAGAGGCATATTAGCCCTTTCGAATGTTTTTTTTCTAAAATAAAAGAGGGAGGGGGGCAGGACTTCATTGTAGTTTGTAGTGAACAAGTGAACAGAACCAGACATTGACTACTGTCTTTGGATTTCAGTACAAAACAATATTGAAAACAACAATTACGTTACGCGATTGACCGACCCGTAAGAAAAAAACTATACGATACGTCACATACTCTGATACTCTACTAAATAAAACCAGACAAACAAAAAAATGACCGACCCGTAAGCTGTAATTGTGCCGACTTCCACGTGAACAAAAAGAGACCGACAGCGATTAGCGCCGCTTCGGTGCCAAGACTTGGCCGCCACCTGGAAAAGAACTTGAGGATAGAGTAGTGCGAGGAAATAATACGAAAATCCAAATATCGGCATTTTTTAGATATAGGTTTTACTTAAATACCCGGTTCAGCCAAATCACTACCATTACCGTCATCATTATGAACCGCTTTATGCGCAGACCACGAAACATTGCACTTTACCGTATATAAATCGGCGCGTGCAAAAATACGAAACGGCTTACACTGGCATAATTTCTACATGAATACGCCATCCATTATAGCCCATAATATACTTTACAAGATCGAGTCTTTAATTACAAATATAGTGCTCACCTTTCAAGCCTGAGAAGTAATGAAAAGGCGACAATAAATAGAATACTACTCGACTTGGCCATCGTATACAAGCTGACGGTCACATATTGAAGGGCCCAGTTGGAGAGCCCAATGTCCAATGATGCACAGATACCGATAGGCACCAGCCAGCGGACCTAAACGAATTAGATAAAGATAAACGTATAATAAAGGGAATTTACAATAAAGGGTTAAGGTTACATATCGGCTTGGCCAGCGAACTCTACCCAACCAATGCAATTTTAAGTATACATGCATACTATTGATTTACTAGAGAAGTGCAGTAATTATTTCCAAGACAATAGTTCCTAATACTACGCAACACCGTCAAGAGAAACACTGAAACACATTGCACCATGGATAATTTTATAAGAGGTATTATATATATATATATATATATATATATATATATATATATATATGGCCCTTCAATAATATATATATATATATATATATATATATATATATATAATGCATTATAAAACATTATGCTGTACCTGATCTTTAAGAGGCAGTCGTATTCTTCTCGTTCCAAATAATTCGATGATAAATCGAATGATTAGAGCGAGCCCAAACTTGATAAAGTAGTGGCCGCAGACGACGAGCAACGGTAGCTGGTAGTCCTGCAAATAGATATTCTCACATTTTCTGGACAGAAAAATTAGCCCAAGGTTGCTAAGAAAAGCCTCCGATTTCTACGTTCTCTAGATTCGCAGAAGTTCTATAAAATACAAAGAAATTGAAACAACGAATCAGCACTTTTACACATGAAGCCCAATACAAACGTGCATCCATGACTGAAAATGAGCTAATCAGCCTCCGTCAGTCGGTGAAAATGAGCTAATCAGCCTCGGGTACATAGGTAGGTGAAGGTGACTATCAAAGAGAAACGGGGAAGATACAGAACAGAACTAGAACAGTATTATGCAACAAACCTTCAACAACCACTTCTGATAAAACGTAAGCCCAATCGAGAGGGGATAGTATAAGGCAGCGATGAGAATTATCTTCAGAAACATTGTAGCCGTGATGGAACTGCTGCACCGTTGTAAAACTTCTACTACCCCAAGTCCATACCTGAAATACAAGAAGCTCACTATTGTGGAAGTAGGCAATAAACATGAGCGACCAGTACATCATATAAATCTTATGTTCGACAACTAAAACTACAACTTTATGTTTCTGCTGGAAGTTGTAAGATACTGCCAGGAAAATATGAAACATATCAATATTCAATATGAACACCTACTGACCTACGAAAGAAAACAATAGTGAACGACGTTGCGCCACCAAGACATGTTTTCCAAAAGCTTGACGTTCAGAAAAACCAAAGCATCCCGTCCCCCCCCCCCGCAAAAAAGCGTGCATTTGCAACATAAGTAGAGATGTTTATCTTCACAGATTGCGGCATAGATCATATTATTGATCGAGGGACACGCAGTCATAATAAAACGCGGGATTCGCAGAAAGCGCCGTTCATTATAGATACAGCGAATAGAAAATAAACTAATCAAGTTCAAAGGAAAAGGATTGCCACGTGAAAATCAAAAACTTGTTTTCGGCCGGGATTTTCAAAAATTTTAAAAAAATACGTCGCTACAAATAGTGTCGTGACTACACTACAAATACGGTACTTAGCGTGCAAAAATCAAGGAACCATGTTTCACAATCTGATTTTCCTAGCTCGTTGTCGCGTTTTTATTTTAATCTAAGAAATGATGCCTTCGTATTTTCATTATAAATATATTGCATTTTTGTTCTAGTATATGGCTCTTTCAATCAACGCTGAATATAATTGTATAGTTTCGAAATTAAATACTTTACATTACCAGGGAAAAAAATATAAAATTTAAAAAATTTAGCCCTGAAGTGTAGTAAAGAAAAGATAATAACCGGTTACTATTTTTTTTGTCGGTCTAATGCTGCATTCATGCAATCTGAGCACAATGTAGCGTATTGTCTGTGGAGTAAACATAAATTCTAAATAAACAAGCCCATCTGTAATAAATAATTAATTTTATTTAAAATGTGAAACATCTGAAAAGATGAGATTAATATGCGCCTCACTTCACAGCTTTTATAATTGACGAGTATTCTTTTATTGGAGGCGATAGTATCGAATATCGACAAAAGCGAAGTGTGCACAAACCGCATATTAGTTTTGGGCGCATTCGAGTTGGGCAAAATGCGAAATAATCAGTTCGAGTTCACTGTTAGCCAGTGTTAGCGCGCTGCGAAATATCACTCTCATGTGAGAGACGCAGAGCCTTGAAAATATTTTTTTCCTGGGCCCTCTTATTTGTCAATACTCTCTCACCCTATCAACTCGAACAGAATATTTCGCGAAATTTATGCATTTTGCCCAACTCGAATGCGCCCTTTCAAATGATGAAAAATGCTTTTACTTGGTTTGGCATATTGCCAATAAATTGTTAACACTAGCGTATTATTGCGCGCATTGCGTGTGTGTGCGGGAGCTGGGAGCGTGCTCCCATGTTTTGGCTTCCCGTTGAATGTCAGAGAACACAGAACGGCCTAGGAAAATAGAGCGACGCAGAGAAAACTCACATCTTATATTTAGCAAATTGCAAATTGTACCGATATAAATTATAGCAATTTGACACATTGCACAACGTTGAGATCAACGTAACAGCTTAAAAGGAGGCACACAAACGGCAGGGAAAAGAAAAGCGCCGCAATGAAATGGCACACCTTTCGCCCGTAGGATCCATGCCGCAGCCCCTCTCCAATTCTTTTTGTCGTGCTACACTAGCCGCCTTGTGCGCCGTTTTGACGCCCCCATTACTCACTTTTCTCAATGAAAAAGCTCATTCATTCTACTTCTTAGCCCTATCAAAAGGTTCAAAGTAAGATATCTTTTGATATCATATCATGTACAAGGTTCAGGGAAGTTTCATAATATATAATTGTGTTGCATTCTACATAACTAGCTTAATTGACTCATCGGTTTTAGTGTTTTGTGCTTGCTGTGCGCAACTTGAAACCCGTTGTTGGTGCCAGCGACCTCGCTATTTCCTCTCCCAAGACAAGTATATAGTTCCCCTTTTCCTGCGAGCATCTTGTATCTCTTCTCCACTCCTTTTATGCATTTCGTCACAAGTACTTATCAGAATTTTATCACATTTCCTCATTTTTCTTGATTTTGTTATGGGCAGACTGCACACACTGCAGTAGAACACAACAATAACATCTTCAAAAAACTGAGACCTTTATTTTTTTCAATATTGAAATCATTGGTTGAGCTATATTGCCTGATCCCTTATCTATGCATTGAGCCAAGTTTACTATGCTATGTGTACTGTGTACTGTAATAAATTTGCATAATTCGCATGACTTGCATAATTAAATAAAAGGGCGAAAACGCGCTATATATTTGTGAACATACAAAAAGTTCGGTCGAGTTGGGAAAACTTTGAAGAATTCCGGAAAAGAGGTTCAAGATGGAACATTTGCATAATTTAGCATAATGCTGAGCAGGATATTCAGCTATGTTTGTCTGTGGCCTCTCTTTTGGCATTATCTCTAAACTTTTCTCGCGTTTCCGAACCAACTTTTTTCCAGAATTCCTCAAACTTTTCCCATCTTAAATGCGCCTTATCAGTGTTATTAGTAAAGATAGTTGTATTTGAAAAGAAATGTTACGAAATTGCTTTCTTCGATCTTGCCTTTCTCTAGCCACTCTAGCGCGCGTAGGAACTTAGAACTAGAACCCGTTTCCACGGTCTGTGGTCTGCAGGTCTACGCCTGTGAGACTCAGTGCTGAATGGTATCCTGCAGGGTTGCAGGCCTGCGCATCCGCATTGATTGACCTACTATAAAATAACTTGTTTTCGTAATCCATTTTCACGTTTATTTATGCCTCCTCCTTTCTATTGGTAGAAAGTTCTAGTCTCTAGTTGCCTTCTCCTCTGCAGAGCTGAAACTGGGCGATCGGTCGCTACGAAGTGACCTGCACCCTTGAAAACGATTTGTTTCGTCAAGTACAATTAAATTGTGCGTCTAATTTTCAAGATGTTTCGTAACCTGTATTGCTTATCTAACACCTCTCTGACTCACTATGAGCCCCTATGCCCTATGCTGATATGTTTGGTGTGCAGCGTATTCTGATGCATTCGGGCTGTTCCGTGATGGTTACTAGACCTTGACCTTACTAGTTGATATCCTCGATTCTGGCCTACTTTACTTTACCTGCTGTGCTCCAAATTTGAGAATCTCTAACGTTTTCGGAGAAAAGTCGTCGTTTGCCCCCCAAGAATTTTTTTTTATTCTCACTTCATCCTAAGGCATTCTTACCGACTATGTATTCTTCTCTCTCTTTGTTTCTTTCGATCTCTCCGTCTCCCATCTTCTCAACTCTCTCTCTCTCTCTCGCTTTACAAAGAGAATTTTAGATAATGCTGTTAATAACTATCATGCATCATCCAGACTTTTTTTTGTGAATTACCATTATGATAATTATGAATGAACTAGACTAAATATTATTCAGATAAGTATGTGCGACGCCGAAGATCCCAAAAAGAACGTTGTCTACCCAGAGTTAGGCGAAGGTAAAACTGCTGCGGTACATAAGCCGTCGCCTATGTCTGAAGTACAACATGATGTGTCGATTATTGTAAAGGTAAGGCTTTACGATAAGGTGAAAACGTCTTTTACTTTATACTTTATTATAGTAAAAAGAATAGAGCGAGCTAACTACTTGTGAGAAACAGAAACGAGAAACGAGAAACTATGGAGAAAGAGAGTACATGGATGCGAAGGCGAAGCTGAATATCAAGTGAAGCTATGGTAGTTTGGTAGTATCGGGTAGTGGTTTGCATACAGTACATGGGAAAGGAGCAACCAGTATACGTTTCAAAAACCAGCTGTTTTCCGCTTTAATTATTCTTTATTCAGGCTACCGACTTCGCCGCTCGCCGTCATCGTTTTCAGAAGAGAAAGGATCATCACCACACACCGTATATCAACCATCCTATTGGTAGGTGAAATAATCTATGGTGCGCTGCGAAAAGTGCGCCTGCCTGTCGCCGCGCACCTCCCAGACTTTGCCAGACTTTCGCCAGGTTATCGCGAACGAGTTTCTCATGGATTAGAATTAGAGTTCAGATCACAAATTGTTGAAAATAGGGACAGATAACGTAACCGGTGCTGATTACTTACAGTAACCTCAAGTTTTCCAGGCGTTGCCTATATTCTGACCAACGAGGCAAAGGTGTATGACTCGGCGGTGATCGCGGCCGCCATGCTTCACGACACGGTTGAGGACACGAAAACCACTTTTGAGGAGATTTTGGAACAGTTCGGACAGGAGGTACTGTATCTGTATCGCTATGTATATGTAAATTTTACTTTCATCCTTTTCCATGAAATGGGTTCTTCATAAGGTCTCGTGCCTCTACTAATCTTGCTAAGACCAAGAGTAACGTATCCCAGAAACGAAAGAAGAGGAGGGCAAAAAAAGAGAGAAATACACATGTGGAAAAGTAGATACGAACGAAACTTTGACATTCTCGGGCCCTGAGCGGAGTCCGGTAACATAACCAAACTTGACTGAACTCTGGATTATCCGCAAAAAATCTTAATTTACCATCTCTCCTCCAGGTTCACGATATCGTACGCGAGTGTACGGATGACAAATCACAGCCAAAACAAGCACGGAAACAGGCACAGATTGACACTGCGGCATCGCATTCGCATAAGGTTTGTGGAATATAGAGTTTATGCTATTTTGTTAATATGGATCGAAAAAGGGCAATTCGGTCTGAGTGGAGTGTAGCTAACATAATTAGCTGCCTTACAAGGCTCTGCGATTTGAAAAATTGGGGCCAAACTCCCGGATGCCCAGCGCACTCGTTTCAAACAATTATAACTATGGTAATTTCAGGCGAAATTAGTAAAATTGGCCGATAAGCTGTACAATCTGAGAGATCTGGAGAGATCGACTCCAATGGGATGGGAACACAGAAGAGTCAAGGAATACTACAAATGGGCACAACAGGTGGGATATCGATTATTCGGGGTTTCGATTATCGGTTTATTGATTACGCTGATTATGGATTATCTGGTGATCGAGCATAATTTGGGTATTGATGTAAAATATTTGTATAAAACTTCCCGGGAATGTTTGGGACGAAGTTTTCATCGATCGGGATTAACTCAGTTTGGAAATATCATAACAAATGATTTTCACATTACTGGGAAAGTATGAAAAGCCCCGAAAATATTCCGGATGAGTTTTTTAACGATGCGCGTCGCTCAAGGAATATTTTCTTGAACTCCCTCTTTCTCATAGAAACGTTTGCCAAACCCCAAATCACCTATATCTTCTAAAGCTTGTCTCCTTATAGGTTGTGGCACAGATGAAGGGAACTAATGAGAACCTGGAGGCTTCCCTGGATCAGATCATCAACAAACATCTGGATAAGTAATCAATACTCAAGAAATTACTAACGATATTTGTCCGGCACAGTATCCAGATAATTAAATCAATAATTACGCCTAAGTGTAAGTCGGTTGATTCTTGTTCTGAGTAAGGCCTACTGTATTTAGGCTTTTGCCGCGAGTTGAGTCTATAGTACTTGCCCCTGCTCTACTTGTAATCTATTTTATGAAATTGTCGATATTATGAAGCCTTTCTCTATGCGGGAATTGCAAGAAAATTGTGGAGTTGAATCTCTCGCTGTCTCTGTCTCTCTGTCTCTGTCTCTCTTTCCCTCTGTATTTTAATATTATAATCGCTCTTTTTGTTTATGATTACTGTACATATCATACGCAAAACTATTTGATGTTTAATTCCTTTCGATATTCATTTGCTCGAAATAAACACTTTTGTAAACTATATACGATACAGGATACATGACTCAAAGGCATTTATGGAGCAAGAACGTCGTGAGCAGACGATCACAGAAAACGCACAGAATTAAACAAATAAAGAGACGGAGAGAGAGAGAGACAGGGAGAGAAACAACTTTAAAAAAGCAGTAATAAATGGTGAAAAAGTGAGAAAATAGGAATAATAATAATAATAATAAAACTAGATATGTACACATACACAACTTCTAGGATATCACGTTCAACAATTAGTATATGAGGAGAGTTAAGTTAAAACAAAACAAGTAAGTGAAGTTGTTATCCCCTGTAAAAGAGCTTTGGGAGCCGCTAAGCTTTCGCCAATTTATGCCGGTAAAACATGGACGTGCGCGGCGCAGCCCTCGCACACTTTTTGGGTGAGCGGCGACAACGCCGGTTTTTATGCCCCCCTGCGGCTAAAGGCAAAAATAAGGCAAGTCGGGCAAAATAAGGCAAGAATGAGCAACACGTTCGAATATAACAAAGTGAAATGTTTTACAACCTATAAACTATATTATGCATACAATTTCACACGTCTTATAAAAATAAAGAAAAATATCGGAAAACATAATGCAAACAAGGGTTATTAAGCACCTTGACTTTAGTAGAAATAATTTTCAAAGCAATATAACAACAATACAAAATAAAACAAAAGGAACAAATATATAAAAAAGATGAATCGAGAGCAACATAAATATTTGATAGATATCGAGTTGTTGTAGTGCTATGGGCTATGGCTACAAATTACATAGTACAGGTACGGCTACAAACTACAACAAATTAATCAAATTAATTATCCAGAATTAATTTTTCAGTCACTTTTACTGTCAATTGTCAATTTTCAGTGAAAAGTTAGTATACAGTCAACAATTAGCTTTTACTACCTAACACGAAAAGAAAAGAAATATATCCTAGAAATTTTGTAGTTACGCCGCTGTTAGTACCCAACTAACTACACGTAGTGCCGTCGTTGCTACTTCTATCTAACCTTCTGATTTAATAACATTTTTCGAGGGTCCCTGGGTCCCTTATAGACTAGTTAAAACTTCTAACTACCACTTGATAAACTTCACAAATTTATGTTTGGGGAACCGCCGGATGATAAGCTTTCTCAATTCGTTATACGTGAAAAGATATACGCCGACGAATGGGGCAAATATCCACACAAAACCCGGTGGCGTATGTATATCCATTATGTATTGAGCGACTGGAGTGTACACAAACATCACCAACATTAGCACCTGAAATAAAATGTGGGTTGGTGATTAGACCTGCTTAGGGTTCTTTCTTGGCTTATGCATCAAGCGATAGTCTTTTCTATACTAGTTACGAATCAAAGAGTGTTCCATGTTGTTTCAATGGAAAAGTTATTGACCTTCAAAAGTGCAAAGTTCCGGAAAATTTGGACTTATTTTTCGGTTGCCGCATTTTGTTTCAATGACCACCTTGCAGAAAGGATCAAAATGCTCGTTGGGTAATTTTGCACCGTATTTCATGCGGTCGAAATAAGGACGATATCTTACCTCTATGATGACCGCAAAGAAAGAGACCACATTCGTTATACCGTGCCGGAAGACGGACACGCGCCGCGTCGTGCAATTGCACAGATGGAACACCTAAAAAGATCCTTACTAATCACATTCAAACAACCGCCGGTACATTGAGAAAACTAGACCGGCGTGCGGCCTACACTCGGCCCGAACAAGGTTGGCCGCCTACACCTCGCCTACACCTCGCCTAAAAACGGGAAAGTGGCTGGAGAGACACATAAAAGGTGGGTGGCTGGTGCGCCTGGTGTGGGCCGGGTGTAGGAATAATGATGTAGACAAAAGAAAATACGCACGAAAGTTGAAGATCGCCGTACTCAGGCCTACACAAGGCCTACTCTGCGCCGGGGCGCCGCCTACACCGAGCCCAAAATGTGTGGGCGGCCACACCTGGGCCCACCCGTTTTTTGTAGCCCGCAGACCATTTGGTAACCTTTCCATGACTGTTTTCGAGAGAAATTAGCCGCCAAGAGGTCACCATCTATGTATATTTACCTGGCTCATAACCAAAGTAATCTGCCAGGCTGCGGCAGCTTGTCCTTTTATATACAACTGTTGATCTTCAGTGTAGACGCGATCACCGACAGTAAAGTTCGCCGCACCAATCTAAAGAAGCAAGCGTTTAGTAGTACAGTGCATTGGTATCAATTTCGTTTGCGGGGAAAAACAGTGCTCAATCGCTATTCTTGGCCAGCAAGTGAACTAACTGAAACCAAGAACCCAGAGCTGGCCGGACCGTGTATTTCAGGCACGGGACCCGCGCGGAGTTCAGTTCTCTTGCGAAGACGGGTCTAACCTTCACCTTTTTTTTTACCGGCGATAGAACTAATCAGAGGAGATATCACAGGAAACGGGAATAATTGCCGAAACCCGAGAAAAAACCGTCGTTGGCTCGTCACCAAATGGTTTGGGCTGGACTATGTAAAAAACAGCGAACCGTCATCAAATGAGGTCACCCATTTCTTATGTCACGGGTTTCACGAGCACTGCAATATGGTAATTTGATTCCAGACGGCAGCGCTTTATATACACTTTAAAATGTTAGGACCACAGAAAAGCGTAGATAAAGTTTGAAATAAACAAAGCAATTGTAATGTTTCACCTTCCAATGATGTTCTTGCGTGTAAAGTAGGCTGGAGATCGGGATGTCGTGGTACCTAAAGGGAGCAATTTATCTCCGGGTAGGTAACTTTGAAAAGCCGATGTATCTTCAACAGTAGGTAGGTATCTTCAACTTAGGTACGTAACTTCACCTGTAGGTACGTATCTTCACCTGTAGGTACCCGTAGATGCAAGTTAACTTGGTCTCCTACGTACGGTAGGAGACTAAGTTAACTGTAAGTAGGAGTGGATACTGTAGCGAAAGCAGATAAGCTCTCACCAGTAAACAGAAAGAAAAGCAGCGATACAGCCAATCGTGATTCCGCATCCGGCGAACACGTACGCGTAGAGGATAAGACCTGCAATTGTCTGACTGTAGCTTTTTAAACGGGCCAGAACCGAACCCGAGTCTTTAGATTGCTGTCTTACGACGCTAGCCACTCGGCTATCATTTCCAACTAATAACTACGATATTCAATGTCCCTCTAACGTGAATCATGATCTTTTTTTCGAGCTTTCTTCCTAGTTCACAAACAGCGGCAAAAAAATGACTTTTAGAATTAGACCTCAGCCTCAAAGGTAGTCCATTTAGCAGCTAAACCCACCTTTACTCAGCAGTCGTGCTCCACGATTTCGCGGCGGTGTCCTCATTATGTCACTGAAAACGTATGTTATTTCTTATTATTATTTGTTCAACAAACACTGAACATTTTACAAGATAATAATTTGCTCGTATGTGTAACTCCCGGCTAAAGAGCGAGAATTCCGCATCGTTCCGGCTGTTCGTAACGTAAGGGAGCGTTCGGGGTGCTCTTTCCGAAACGAAAACAAGCAAATAATCTTTCCCGAGATGGACACAAATTAGCATTGAGTGCTATTTAGAATTTTGGGTAGTTCAAGTAGCGCTGATTTCATTAATTCGGAAATTAAAATTGGGGCACAGAAATTTCCACCTACCGTTCCGGCTGCTCGTATGCAAGGGAAATCGACGGCGGAAGTTCAGACGCAAGATCCACAGACAAGATCTGAAATTAACATAGATGAAACTCTGGAAAAGAATATGATTAGGCACGAAACCTAACCGGGTACACCTACACATAAACGATTACGGTAGTCTGCGGCTCTACGGTATAGTATGGGTCCCATAAACGACTACGGTAGTCTGCGGTACAGTATGGTTCCCCACTCTCCTAAATAGAGCTTCGTTCCCAACCTGTAGTGGTGATAGTCCATGTGGAAGACCGAGAATAAATGACAGCATTATGGGGACGACTTCGGGCCACAAGTGAGCGAATGTGTAGGCAAGTGAAAGTCTGAAAATGGTTGACTGGACTGTGAAGATTATTTATCTCCCTCTCCCCTCTCTCTCTCTCTCTCCCTCTGTCGCTCTCTTTCTCTTCTCTCTCTCTCTCTTCTCTCTCTTTCTTTCTCTCTCTCTCTCTCTCTCTATATCTCTCTCTCTCTCTCGCTCTACAAACCTCAAATTATCAAATAACAATCGTCCTTCTTCAATTCCCTGCACAATCGAGGCGAAATTATCGTCCAACAAGACGATGTCGGCGGTTTGTTTGGCGATGTCACTGCCTGTAGATAATTTGCCAAATATAGATGTTTATTGATTATTTGATTATTGCTTGATCGAGTTATCGATTGGAAATGCGATGAACGCCTTTTCCTTACTAAGATGTGCTCCATCTTTAGTAAAGGTTTAAATTGCGCTCATGAAAAATGCGCCCTCTGTTTCTTTCCTTTCATCAAAGGAGGTTTGATCTTCAAAACAGTTCCTTTAAAATAAGACCACCCACCAGTGAGTCCAGTAGCTATGCCCACATTTGCGTGGGCGAGTGCTGGCGCGTCGTTGACACCTCCACCCGTTGCGGCGACAACTTCGCCCCTCTTCTGACACTCTTTGACAATCATCAACTTTTGTTCAGGGTTGGTCCTGAAATTTGGTACCGCACCGTGAGTATCATTATTTTTTTACACGTATCGTTTGTGTTAGATTGTGTACCACAAATAATGAAGACACAATGATGGTACCACACAGACACCGGTGCGGCTTATTGGACTATACACCCGGACACCCGTGGGCACCAACTGGACACATTTAGACACCCGTGGGCAGCCTTGGACAGCCTTGGACACCTTTGGCATCCCATATTGAGTAACGCCAAAAATTGGGAACACTTACAACTGAAGAGTCATTTGTAACCCAAATAGGGTGGGTAGTATTTTTTATGCTGGAGCCCATAGCTGGCGCCCCCTTTTCTTAAAGCGAAATGCTAGCCCCTTTGGAAAATTTGCATATGATAAGCAAATCCTATGTATCCTATGCTAATTTTGTACGATCGTCTACAAAGCGAAATGCTAGCTTCTTTGGAAAAGTTGCATATGATAAGCAAATCCTATGTTAACTATGCTAATTTTGTACGATCGTCCACGGCAATCGTACAAAATTAGCGTAGGATACATAGTATTTGCTTATCATATGCAAATTTTCCAAAGGAGCTGGCATTTCGCTTTAAGCTGGATTCGCATTTAGCACCTAACAATTCGAATTAGCGTCTAACAAGGGTAGGTCATCCGTCAACATATTCCCGTGTGCTTTCCTACAATTAACTTGTAGCTGAAACGTATGGTGTTCAAGCAACGTGGCGGGGTGCGGGTGATTAGTGAATGTTATTCGCCAATATGCAACAAAGCACCAACTACAAAGAACCAAAAAGGGCTAGGCGCGCGCACAAATTCAAACTCAAAACAATCAACTGTAAACTACAAACTACAAACTACAAACTACAAACGATAAATACAAACCTGGCGAACACAATGTACTTGTGCTTGAGCAGTGCGTCCCACGCGTCCTGCTTGAATTCGTTGATTTGATCCCCAGTTACCACTCGCCAATCGGTACCGGACGGTAGTTTACCCTTACCGGAGAACTGGTGCATCTGGATCGAGAAGTAATTTAGGCTGGGCCTTAGGGAATGGCCCCTGGCTACTGTGGTGACCAGGTTTCATCAAAAACCGTCATAAGCTGGTCACATAGTGGTCTCTAACCAATCACTAAATTTTGAAAACCATTTGGTGACGGGCCAGTTGGCCAACCTATGTTGAATACCTCTTGACCATGTGGTGACCAAGTTTTATCGATCAATCGGTCATCATCAATCGGTCACCAAATGGTCACTAACTAGTCACGAAATGTTTTTTTTTCGGTGAAAACAATTTGATGACGGGCCAACGACGGTTTTTCTGTGGTTTCGGAAATTGTTTTGTTTTCCTGTGACTTCTTTTTTAATTATCATACCTGATGATCTCCAATTAGTCCAATTTGTTGAGCAATTGCAGCCGCAGTGGTTGGATGATCACCAGTCACGATATACACCTTGATACCGGCCTCCTTACATTGTTGTATAGCGGAAGCTGCTTCCGGCCTAAATGTTTGTGCCGATTTTAGAATAAAGCGGTACCACATACGTTTTTTGAAACTTATACTCGATGCTCTATTTCCAGGTAGCGCCCTTAAATGTCTGAGCGAACATTATGCGATTTTTAGTCTAATTATATTCATTTGCATACAAAGTATGGAAATGCAATTTTCAAAAAAATGTGCTAAGAGCCGGCCGTTACATCGCCTGCGCCCGGCGTGGGGGAGACGCTGAAGCCTGAGCACAACGAAATAATTGTCGAAATCACAGAAAAATCGTCCTTGGCACGTCACGAAATGGTTTTTACCGAGAAAACCATCTGGTGACTGGTACGTGACCATTTGGTGACCAGATGGTGACTGCGAAAGTACTCACCTTGGTGGATCCATGATAGCCGCCATGCCAAGGAATTCTAGCTGTCCGTTCCATCTGAAAACGACAGTTCTATAGGAAAAACAAGACTATCGGCCGGATTCGACTGTTATATCGCTTTAACGTTCGCCTACTTTTATGCTTATTGTTGTAGGTAAGTAAACCACTCACGTTTCCTCACACTCCTTATCAAAAGTTGTCGTCGACTTGTCGTTGAAGTATTTCTGAGCAAATGCGATCACCCGGCGACCCTCGTTACCGAACATTTCCCAAGCTTCCTAAAGATTATTAAATAATTAACCTACTTACAAGTGTTTCTCTCTCTTTCTCTCTCTCACCCTCTAGTTCTCTCTCCCTCTCTCTCTCTCTCTCTCTCTCTCTAGTTCCCTCTCCCACTCTCAAGTTCTCTCTCTCACTTTCTGTCTCTTTCTTCACAGAGGTATAAAATTTGTTTGTTTGTTTGTGAATATTCACGTTACAGTCGACACACAAATGTTTTTAACGGGACTCTAACCCACAAGCTCGCTTGTCTTAAAGCGAAATGCTAGCCCATTTGGAAAATTTGCATATGATAAGCAAATCCTTGTATCCTATGCTAATTTTGTACGATCGTCCACAGCAATCGTACAAAATTAGCATAGGATACATATGATTTGCTTATCATATGCAAATTTTCCAAAGAGGCTAGCATTTCGCTTTAAAAAGGAATTACCTGAGCATCTTCTCTGAACTGATCATCGATCTCATGTAGGCCATCTTTGGTTCGGACATGCGAACATCTGGATAAAATCAACTCCGGTGCGCCCTTCATGAAAACAACGAACCGAGCGTCACCCTGAAAAATGTTGAAAGCGAAATAACGGCCGGTTTTTGAAAAGTGCGTCAAATAACTCATTCCTATGCATTACATGCAACTAAGCAGCATTAGAAAAAAATTCGACCCCAGTTCGTCCCCACTTAGCATAAAGAGATAGGAACGCAGCTATTTCATATGCTTTTCAAAAATCGGCCGTGAGTTAGCTTTAAAATGCTAGTAATCTAGGAAACTTGGGCGCGCGGTAAGTGAGTCAATATACGTGCACAATACACAGCGCAAGTCCGCCCTACTTCCTCACCAAGAAGTTCGTGTTCACCAACAGGAATACAAACGTTGGTGAACAATTACTTCTAGTGATTGCCGTACCTTCTCTGGTTTCGGCATGTCCTCTGGACCCTGACCGTCGGCCAAGCAACGAGCCACAACAAACTGCCACCGTCGTAGTGAATTGAAGGGAATTTCGAAAACCGGCTGAATAAATAAACACAAAGATTAGACATATCGATATAAAGCGAAACACCGGCCGGTTTTTGAAACGCATCGTGGACAACTGAATTCTTACGAATTTATGATAATTTACTCGAATTTAGCTCGATTTTTTTTTATTCTGATTTATGTTCATTTGCATAAGCTGCATAAGTATGCTGGTGTACTTGATGCGTTTCACAAACCGGCCGGTATTTCGCTTTACTAATTTAGAGGATTTTTTTTGAAACTTATATTATGTACAATATACACCTCTTTGGTGTAGGATGTATTTTGAGTTTATATGCGTGGCAGTTATCAGAGCCTGACCCTTTACACCTTTGTATTTCTGCACAAAGAATATTACACGACTTATTTTGACTTATTTTCAATGAGCCTAACCTGTTTCCGGTTTTTGAAATGCATCGGGTACACGGTACACCAGCATTCTTGTGCAGCTTATGCAAATGAGCATACCTTAGAATAAAAAAAATCGAGCTAAATTCGAGTAACTTAGCATAAATATGTAAGAACTCAGTTGTCCACGATGAGTTTCAAAAACCGGGTGGTATTTCACTTTATTTCCTTCTACTCACTTGATATCGCTGTCTGATCGCCTCAACGGATGCAGTGTGCTCAACGTATTTAGCAAGGGCGACGTCGCTAGGCATTCCGTAAATCTCGTTTTTTTTTCTTTTTAGTTCCGCCTTGACTCGCTATCTAAATAAGATTTTTATTTAAAAAATCTTATATTTATTTATTTTTTCTTTCCTTATCTCTGTATTCCTCAGTCTCTCTTTTCTCTCTCTCTCTCTTTTCTCTCTCTCTCTCTCTCTCTCTCTCTCTCTCTTTCTCTCTCTTTTTCTCTTTCTCCCACTTATTAATATTATAAAATAGCTAACACGAAGAAGCTCTGTGTGTTCACCGCTTGAATCTATGAATGTAAAATAAGTTACACTAATTGTAAGAGTCCAATAATTTGCTAATTATCAAGGCATGTATGTAATTGCTTACCATATAAGCTATACTAAGAGCCCAAGAGTCCAATAAATTGTTACATGTCGATTGTTAAAGCTAAAATTACCATATCTCGACTCGTCTCCTCCTGTAGCGCCAGTGCTTGGAGGTCGGCCGAACTGCCGGTGGGGAACCGTGGTTGACTAACAGCGCCAGTCTTCGGATCCCTCAAAATATAAACTATTTGCTATGGTTATTTGAATCTTTTATTGACTAGGAGCGTTTGTTAAAGCTATATAATGCACACGGTTTGGCAGTGTTGTATATTTTGGCGCGGATGATCCCAGGTTGAATCCCCGGTACCTACGCACTTTAAAAAAACCAGCTGTTATATCGCTTTAATTACGTGTGCAGAATGCAAGGTTCGGTGTTTCTCAGACAGAGTGTGGAGAAAAGGATATTGGTGAAAAAGTCGAGCAATGAGTGCATCCCTCTTGTGTCTGATTATGTCAGAATATTTTAAAATTAATTTTTTAAAGCGAAATACCTGTTTTGAAAGGCATCGTGGACAAATGAATTCTTACGCATATATGCCAAGTTGCGTGAATTTAACGTTCATTTTACGTTTAATTTACGTTCATTTGCATAAGCTGCATAAGAATGCTGGTGTAATCGATGTTCTTCAAAAACCGGCCAGTATTTCGCTTTAAAGTAAGAATGAATAAAGGTAAATATAATCTCAGTATCCTCACACAATGATAAACTTCTTGGTGACCGGCGGCATGAACATCGCCTCTGAAGATGCTTTTTCCATGGCGCGCATTGTTGAAACTCGATACATTGCACGACGACACTAAAAATGACTTCGGTATAATTAGCTGACTTTGGTTTTACGGGGGAAAAGTCACATTGCGAATGCTTGTATTGATTTTTCTCTTGACTTAGGGGTCGAAACGAGGTACACTGCTATCTACCCTTATTCAATTATAACTTTTCGTTCAGTTTCCTATTATTCTACGTCTATTGTATTATAATTATTATTACTTATAATTATGTTGTTTTTCTCTTTGAGAAAGTAGTTGTTTGGAGGAAACTAGTTTGATTTGAAACTAGCGCGCACATTTTGTCAATTTACGTGGTTAGGCATAAGTCACAAAACTTCCCTTTTACAAAGAATCAAAATTTAATAATAATACTAATAATTTACATTATATATAAGTATGCATCATATAAACGATGATAAGAAGGTTGACAAATTAAGCCACATGCAATGATAAGCTTGAGGAGAAAAAAAGTAATAACTTGCTAGAAATAACTTGTCTTCTAAATACATACATATTATGACTTATTGATAGCATCGATAAGGATCAAGAGATTATTTCCCTACACAATGCCTTTAATAAGTTATGATAAGGTATGACGCTAAAGCAATACCAATACCTGATCAAACTGCGCTCTATTGCATACGCTCATCACGGCGAGCATGTCGAGGAGCGGGGCTTCCATCTTGCCTTGTTTGTGCATGTGTCGAAGTGTACGAATATGAGGCATTTTCGCATCCGTCACACTGCCTGAGGTGAGAATTATATAATTTTGTTAGGAAAGTTCAACAAGTTCAACATCACTGAGCAGAGTCTGAGCAGATTTATATATGAAAAGGAGAGCGAGAGCGAGCGAGAGCGAGAGCGAGAGCGAGCGAGAGCGAGAGCGAGAGCGAGAGCGAGCGAGAGCGAGCGAGAGAGAGAGAGAGAGTGAGAGTGAGAGAGGGAGAGAGTCCGAGAGAGAGTCCAAGAGAGAGAGAGACAGAGAGAGAGAGAGAGAGAGAGAGAGAGAGAGAGAGAGAGAGAGAGAGAGAGAGAGAGAGTCAGAGAGAGAGAGAGAGTCCAAGAGAGAGGGAGAGAGAGAGAGAGTCCAAGAGAGAGGGAGAGAGAGAGGGAGAGAGAAGACTACGAAATTCCCACATAGTTGAGGCCCAACCTGGAATATGCTTCCCATTGTACCACAAATCCGTAACAACCATTTGATTCATCGTTAGCGTGCCGGTTTTATCACTGCAAATCACAGTGCACGCTCCCAGCTCATCTGAAAAAAGTACCGTGAACCTCTGCAAATCATTGTAGTGTACGTTCCTATTGTAATTATGGTGTATTGGTTAACAATCAATACAAAGAAAGAACGGGCAATATAATTGCAAGAAAAACCAAAGGGAAATATAATTGCAAGACCCGCGCTGCACAACACGAGAGTACTTACCATAGGTAGTAAAACTATATTTTATGAACTGAGATAATAATAATAATAATAATTTATTTCCAGTTGCATCGATTCTTTCAGTTGATAAAGGGTGATAATACTGTAAATGGAAAATCGAAGAAAAGAGAAAGTACTAAAGAAACTAAAGACATTAAAAATAACCGTAGAGGTAAATGAAAGTAAAAAAGGGTGATAACGTAACATAACGTTTATGCGGAGTAGTTATATGTAGTATATATTCAGGAGTAGTTGTACGTAGTATATATTCAGGAATTGGCTACCCAGTAATAGGTGCACCCATAATGAAACAAGATGTAAGAAAATCTAGATTTTGGGGCTGATTCGCTTACAATTAAAACGGAGTATCTTGGGTACCTTAGCTTCATTACGAAAGTAGAAATATTTACAGTTCGCAATTTCTCACCTATCAAGTCCAACTTCTTTATGTAAATGTTCTTCTGCGCACATCGACGAGCGATAATTCTGAAGAAAGAAGTTAATTAACTCCTTACGATATACCGATAATATAACTGTCTTTGGATCTTAGCGACCGTTGCATGCCTCCACCCTCCACCCGCCAATAAGGTCATTTAGCTAATGAAGCTGCGGTAAAGGTACGTCAATAAAGTGGTACCTGAGCTGTGAGAGTACTGTAGCTGGAAGTCCCTGCGGTACATTTGCCACAATAATCACCAAGAAACCGGTGACGAAGTGGTCCAGTACATTCTCGAATCTGGAACGATTTCCTACCTACCGGAATTAGCGTGCTTTCATGATCATATGTAGAACGCGAATTTTGTACCATTCGCAATTCTGGCAGAATAGGATAGGAAAATCATTTGCAACTATTACCTGGCTGTCCAGCGGTTCAGTATGCGCTTTATAAAACACGCGTTATACCCCTTGAACCTTGAACCTTGTGAAGGTGGCTTATATTAGTTTATATCTACCAACATTTCCTTACATATCATGTAAAAGAACATGATAAACTTTATCTATCAATACTCTCCTTCACACTTTTCCTTATATTACTGTAACTTTTTTTCTTTAAAAAAAATTACATACGAAATCAGCACTATTGAATACATCAATCAGTGACCCACATATGAGTGAATCATACGCAAAGGCACAGAAGAGTCAAAGAATACTACAAATGGGCACAACAGGTGGGATATCGATTATTCGGGGTTTCGATTATCGGTTTATTGATTACGCTGATTATCGATTATCTGGTGATCGAGCATAATTTGGGTATTCCCTTCCCGGGAATGTTTGGGACGAAGTTTTCATCGATCGGGATTAATTCAGTTTGGAAATATCACAACAAATGATTTTCACATTATTGGGAAGGTATGAAAAGCCCCGAAAATATTTCGGATGAGTTTTTTAACGATGCACGTCGCTCAAGAAATATTTTCTCGAACTCCCTCTTTCTCATAGGAACGTTTGCTAAAACCCCAAATCACCTATATCTTCTAAAGTTTGTCTCCTTATAGGTTGTGGCACAGATGAAGGGCACTAACGAGAACCTGGAGGCTTCCCTGGATCAGATCATCAACAAACATCTGGATAAGTAATCAATACTCAAGAAATTACTAACGATATTTGTCCGGCACAGTATCCATATAATTAAATCAATAAATACGCCTAATTGTAAATCAGTTGATTTTTCTTCCTTGAATAAGTACGCTCTATTGTATTTTAGGCTTTGCCGCGGTTGTCTATAGTCTAAAATACTCTGCCTCTGCTCTACTTGTAATCTATTTTATGAAATTGTCGATATTATGAAGCCTTTCTCTATGCGGGAATTGCAAGAAAATTTTGGAGTTGAATCTCTCGCTGTCTCTGTCTCTCTGTCTCTGTCTCTCTTTCCCTCTGTATTTTAATATTATAATCGCTCTTTTTGTTTATGATTACTGTACATATCATACGCAAAACTATTTGATGTTTAATTCCTTTCGATATTCATTTGCTCGAAATAAACACTTTTGTAAACTATATACGATACAGGATACATGACTCAAAGGCATTTATGGAGCAAGAACGTCGTGAGCAGACGATCACAGAAAAAGCACAGAATTAAACAAATAAAGAGACGGAGAGAGAGAGAGACAGGGAGAGAGAGAGAGACAGGGAGAGAGAGAGGGAGAGAGAGAGAGAGAGAGAGACAGGGAGAGAAACAACTTTAAAAAAGCAGTAATAAATGGTGAAAAAGTGAGAAAATATGAAAAATTATAATAATAAAACTAGATATGTACACATACATAACTTCTAGGATATCACGTTCAACAATTAGTATATGAGGAGAGTTAAGTTAAAACAAAACAAGTAAGTGAAGTTGTTATCCCCTGTAAAAGAGCTTTGGGAGCCGCTCGGCTTTCCCCAATTTATGCCGGTAAAACATGGGCGTGCGCGGCGCAGTCCTCGCACACTTTTTGGGTGAGCGGCGACAACGCCGGTTTTTGTGCCCCTGCGGCTAAGGGCAAAAATAAGGCAAGTCGGGCAAAATAAGGCAATAATGAGCAACACGTTCGAATATAACAAAGTGAAATTACGTTTTACAACCTATAAACTATATTATGCATACAATCTCACACGTCTTATAAAAATAAAGAAAAATATCGGAAAATATAATGCAAACATAAGGGTTATTAAGCACCATGACTTTAGTAAAAATAATTTTCGAAGCAATATAACAACAAAACAAAAAAAAAACAAAAAGACCAAATATATAAAAAGATGAATCGAGAGCAACATAAATATTTGATAGATATCGAGTTGTTGTATGTAGTGTAGTGCTATGGCTACAAATTACATAGTACATGTACGGCTACAAACTACAACAAATTAATCAAATTAATTAGCCAGAATTAATTTTTCAGTCACTTTTACTGTCAATTGTCAATTTTCAGTGAAAAGTTAGTATACAGTCAACAATTAGCTTTTACTACCTACACGAAAAGAAAAGAAATATATCCTAGAAATTTTGTAGTTACGCCGCGGTTAGTACCCAACTAACTACACGTAGTGCCGTCGTTGCTACTTCTATCTAACCTTCTGATTTAATAACATTTTTCGAGGGTCCCTGGGTCCCTTATATACTAGTTAAAACTTCTAACTACCACTTGATAAACTTCACAAATTTATGTTTGGGGAACCGCCGGATGATAAGCTTTCTCAATTCGTTATACGTGAAAAGATATACGCCGACGAATGGGGCAAATATCCACACAAAACCCGGTGGCGTATGTATGTCCATTATGTATTGAGCGACTGGAGTGTACACGAACATCACCAGCATTAGCACCTGAAAGAAGATGAAGACTTCTGATGAGACTTTCTTTAAATTTTAGGTTTGGGTTCAGGCTCAGGCCTAGGCTTAGGCTTAGGTCCATGGTTAACCCCAGGTACTCAGGATTAGGAACAGGCTTATTGTTAGGCTGAGGCTTCGGCCAAAGGTTAGGGTTTAGTTTAGTTTTGGACTTATGTTTAGGTTTACGCTGAGGCTTTCCATTACTGATATCTACTTCTTCTTGATGTGAATAATGATATTTTTGAGATTTTACACCCCTTCCTTTTGCACATACTTGCAGGCAATTACGTATAATTACAAAATGCTCACCTCGATGATAACCGCAAAGAAAGAAACCACATTCGTTATACCGTGACGGAAGACGGACACGCGCCGCGTCGTGCAATTGCACAGATGGAACACCTGAAAAGATCCTGACTAATCACCTTCAAATAACCGCCGGTAACCGTGAATACTCGTTAACCGCCAGCAAACGGTTACCAAATGGTTATCACCGAAAAAAAACTCCGACGCGAGCATGAGACCATTTGGTGACCATTCCATGACATTTCCCAGTGAAATTAGTCGCCAAGAGGTCGCGAAATGGTCGCTAAATGGCGTGGGTCTTGGATCCTGTGTATATTTACCTGGCTCATAACCAGAGTAATCTGCCACGCTGCGGCTGCTTGTCCCTTTATGTACAACTGCTGATCTTCAGTGTAGACGCGGTCGCCGACAGTAAAGTTCGCCGCACCAATCTAAAGAAAGAAGCATTTAATATTTTCTCGGCGGTAGGGCTGGCTAATCAGAGAGATATCGCAGGAAAAGGAAATAATTCCCGAAACGACAGAAACCCCGTCGCTGGCTCGTCACCAAATGGTTTGAGCTGGACAATGTAAAAAAACAGCGAACCGTCATCAAATGAGGTCACCCATTTCTTATGTCACGGGTTTCACGAGCACTGCAATATGGTAATTTGATTCCAGACGGCAGGCTTTATATACACTTTAAAATGTTAGGACCACAGAAAAGCGTAGATAAAGTTTGAAATAAACAAAACAATTGTAATGTTTCACCTTCCAATGATGTTCTTGCGTGTAAAGTAGGCTGGAGATCGGGATGTCGTGGTACCTAAAGGGAGCAATTTATCTCCGGGTAGGTAACTTTGAAAAGCCGATGTATCTTCAACAGTAGGTAGGTATCTTCAACTTAGGTACGTAACTTCACCTGTAGGTACGTATCTTCACCTGTAGGTACCCGTAGATGCAAGTTAACTTGGTCTCCTACGTACGGTAGGAGACTAAGTTAACTGTAAGTAGGAGTGGATACTGTAGCGAAAGCAGATAAGCTCTCACCAGTAAACAGAAAGAAAAGCAGCGATACAGCCAATCGTGATTCCGCATCCGGCGAACACGTACGCGTAGAGGATAAGACCTGCAATTGTCTGACTGTAGCTTTTTAAACGGGCCAGAACCGAACCCGAGTCTTTAGATTGCTGTCTTACGACGCTAGCCACTCGGCTATCATTTCCAACTAATAACTACGATATTCAATGTCCCTCTAACGTGAATCATGATCTTTTTTTCGAGCTTTCTTCCTAGTTCACAAACAGCGGCAAAAAAATGACTTTTAGAATTAGACCTCAGCCTCAAAGGTAGTCCATTTAGCAGCTAAACCCACCTTTACTCAGCAGTCGTGCTCCACGATTTCGCGGCGGTGTCCTCATTATGTCACTGAAAACGTATGTTATTTTCTTATTATTATTTGTTCAACAAACACTGAACATTTTACAAGATAATAATTTGCTCGTATGTGTAACTCCCGGCTAAAGAGCGAGAATTCCGCATCGTTCCGGCTGTTCGTAACGTAAGGGAGCGTTCGGGGTGCTCTTTCCGAAACGAAAACAAGCAAATAATCTTTCCCGAGATGGACACAAATTAGCATTGAGTGCTATTTAGAATTTTGGGTAGTTCAAGTAGCGCTGATTTCATTAATTCGGAAATTAAAATTGGGGCACAGAAATTTCCACCTACCGTTCCGGCTGCTCGTATGCAAGAGAAATCGACGGCGGAAGTTCAGACGCAAGATCCACAGACAAGATCTGAAATTAACATAGATGAAACTCTGGAAAAGAATATGATTAGGCACGAAACCTAACCGGGTACACCTACACATAAACGATTACGGTAGTCTGCGGCTCTACGGTATAGTATGGGTCCCATAAACGACTACGGTAGTCTGCGGTACAGTATGGTTCCCCACTCTCCTAAATAGAGCTTCGTTCCCAACCTGTAGTGGTGATAGTCCATGTGGAAGACCGAGAATAAATGACAGCATTATGGGGACGACTTCGGGCCACAAGTGAGCGAATGTGTAGGCAAGTGAAAGTCTGAAAATGGTTGACTGGACTGTGAAGATTATTTATCTCCCTCTCCCCTCTCTCTCTCTCTCTCTCCCTCTGTCGCTCTCTTTCTCTCTTTCTCTCTCTCTCTATCTCTCTTTCTTTCTCTCTCTCTCTCTCTCTCTCTCTCTATATCTCTCTCTCTCTCTCTCGCTCTACAAACCTCAAATTATCAAATAACAATCGTCCTTCTTCAATTCCCTGCACAATCGAGGCGAAATTATCGTCCAACAAGACGATGTCGGCGGTTTGTTTGGCGATGTCACTGCCTGTAGATAATTTGCCAAATATAGATGTTTATTGATTATTTGATTATTGCTTGATCGAGTTATCGATTGGAAATGCGATGAACGCCTTTTCCTTACTAAGATGTGCTCCATCTTTAGTAAAGGTTTAAATTGCGCTCATGAAAAATGCGCCCTCTGTTTCTTTCCTTTCATCAAAGGAGGTTTGATCTTCAAAACAGTTCCTTTAAAATAAGACCACCCACCAGTGAGTCCAGTAGCTATGCCCACATTTGCGTGGGCGAGTGCTGGCGCGTCGTTGACACCTCCACCCGTTGCGGCGACAACTTCGCCCCTCTTCTGACACTCTTTGACAATCATCAACTTTTGTTCAGGGTTGGTCCTGAAATTTGGTACCGCACCGTGAGTATCATTATTTTTTTACACGTATCGTTTGTGTTAGATTGTGTACCACAAATAATGAAGACACAATGATGGGACCACACAGACACCTGTGCGGCTTATTGGACTATACACCCGGACACCCGTGGGCACCACCTGGACACATTTAGACACCCGTGGGCAGCTTTGGACAGCCTTGGACACCTTTGGAAACCCATATTGAGTAACGCCAAAAATTGGGAACACTTACAACTGAAGAGTCATTTGACCAGCCAAATAGGGAGGGTAGTATTTTTTATGCTGGAGCCCATAGCTGGCGCCCCCTTTTCTTAAAGCGAAATGCTAGCCTCTTTGGCATAGGATACATAGGATTTGCTTATCATATGCAAATTTTCCAAAGGGGCTAGCATTTCGCTTTAAGCTGGATTCGCATTTAGCACCTAACAATTCGAATTAGCGTCTAACAAGCGGTCGGTCATCATATTCCCGCGTGCTTTCCTACAATTAACTTGTAGCTGAAACGTATCAGTGGTGTTCAAGCAACGTGGCGGGGTGCGGGTGATTAATGAATGTTATTCGCCAAAATGCAACAAAGCATAAACTTCTGACAACTACTGACTTCTGACAACTTCTGGCAATTTCTGACAACTTCTGACAACTTCTGACAAAAACTCCAAACAATCAACTGTAGACTCCAAACGATAAACTACAAACTACGATAAATACAAACCTGGCAAACACAATGTACTTGTGCTTGAGCAGTGCGTCCCACGCGTCCTGCTTGAATTCGTTGATTTGATCACCAGTTACCACTCGCCAATCGGTACCGGACGGTAGTTTACCCTTACCGGAGAACTGGTGCATCTGGATAGAGAAGTAATTTAGGCTCAACCTTAGGTGGCCCCGGCTACTGTGGTGACCAGGTTTCATCAAAAACCGTCATAAGCTGGTCACATAGTGGTCACTAAATGGTCACTAACCGTCAACGACGGTTTTTCTGCGGTTTCGGCAATTATTTCGCTTTCCGGTGATTTATTATTATTATACCTGATGATCGCCAATTAGTCCAATTTGTTGAGCAATTGCAGCCGCAGTGGTAGGATGATCACCAGTCACGATGTACACCTTGATACCGGCCTCCTTACATTGCTGTATAGCGGAAGCTGCTTCAGGCCTAAACTCACCATTCATTTCTACAAGAATAAATTAACTCCGGGTTAGTGCTGTGGTTGATCCTGCCCTGCAAGGAGTCCCTAGGGCTGCGGACCAGGCTGTTTTTTAGCACCAAACCTTGACACATCCTTGTAATTAAGCCCAGTGGATTAACCACTCAAAAACAACCATTTGCGGTTCAGTGGTTTTTCAGTGTAGCGCATTCGGTTTCCTGCGGGTGGAGGGTATTCACGGTGCTAGGGTTTAACTTTCTGTTGTATAGTTTTTAACATTTATTTCTAGGTCCCAATGAGGTAGTATGCCTACTGATTTCTTAAACATTGTTCGTGAATGTGGCTCATTTTTTAAGGTAACATGGAAATACCACATTATTGCTAAAGGGATTGATTCAAGGTTTGCTCAAACAAAAATGCTGGCTTTATTCCTTTGCAACAATATTCCAAATGCAGAATGTCAAATCTCATTGCTAATCAAATCAGTCATCTGTTTCCGTTTGTATGTTCGTTTTTAACTTTCATCCTCGGATGCAAGGAATAATCTTAGTTTTTCAACTTTTGGTGTATTTAATAAATTAATAAAATATCTAGACACGCACGCACGCACGCATGCATGCACGCACGCACGCACGCACGCACGCACGCACATCAAGACAAAGCCTAGTGGCTGCGGCAAGGTGGTTCTTTTAATTCATGCCAGTCAGTCGCAGCGTGACCAACTCAAAACATCATCATCAATAAACTATTACATAAAACAAAAACACGGACAAAAACAGGAAAGTACTCACCTGGGCGGATCCATAATGGCCGCCATTCCAAGGAATTCCAACTGACCATTCCATCTGAAACATGTTGGAATTGAACGCAACTTCTTTGGCTTATTAGAGGCTGCATTCCATATGCTCCGCCATCATTTTCCACATGGGTAAGGCTTTGGTAAGGTTCGTCGCCAAATCACGGTAACACTACCTTTGAGTGTATGCTTAGTTTCTATGAAACAGGAAACTTGCTCACGTTTCCTCACACTCCTTATCAAACGTCGTCGTCGACTTGTCGTTGAAGTATTTCTGTGCAAAAGCGATCACTCGCCGTCCCTCGTTACCGAACATTTCCCAAGCTTCCTAAAGATTATTAAATAATTAACCTACTTACAAGTGTTTCTCTCTCTTTCTCTCTCTCTCACCCTCTAGTTCTCTCTCTCTCTCTCTCTCTAGTTCCCTCTCCCACTCTCTAGTTATCTCTCTAACTTTCTGTCTCTTTCCTCACAGAGGTATAAAATTTGTTTGTTTGTTTGTGAATATTCACGTTACGGTCGACACACAAATGCTTTTCACGGGACTCTAACCCACAAGCACGCTTGTCTTAAAGCGAAATGCTAGCCCCTTTGGAAAATTTGGATATGGTAAGCAAATCCTATGTATCCTATGCTAATTTTCGCTTTAAAAAGGAATTACCTGAGTATCTTCTCTGAACTGATCATCGATCTCATGTAGGCCATCTTTAGTTCGAACGTGTGAACATCTGGATAGAATCAACTCCGGTGCGCCCTTCATGAAGACAACGAACCGAGCATCACCCTGAAAATGTTTAAAGCGAAATAACGGCCGGTTTGTGAAACAAACGACAAATAACTCATTCACATGCAAATAAGGCAGTATTAGAATAAAAATTTGACCGCAATTCGACCAATAGGAACGCAGCTATTTCAGATGCGTTTCAAAAACCGGCTGTTAGTTTGCTTTAAAATGACAGTAATGTAGGGAATTTGGTCCTGGTGCGCTGTGAGTAAGTGCGTCAATATACGTTGTACACAGCGCAAGTCCGCTCTACTTATGCTCTCACCAAGGAAGATCGTGTTCACCAACAGGAATAGAAATATTGTTGAACAATTACTGATTGGCGTACCTTCTCTGGTTTTGGCATGTCCTCTGGTCCCTGACCGTCGGCCAAGCAACGAGCCACAACAAACTGCCACCGTCGTAGTGAATTGAAGGGAATTTCGAAGACCGGCTGAACAGACAAGCATAAAGATTAGAAATATCGATTTAAAGCCATTTAATTCTGTCGAATTTAGCTCGATTTTTTTATTGAAATTTATGTTCATTTGCATAAGCTGCATAAGTATGTTGGGTTGGTGTACTCGACGCGTTTCAAAAACCGGCCGGTATTTCGCTTTACTAATTTAGAGTAGTTTTTTTTGAAACTTATATTATGTACAATATACACCTCTTTGGTGTAGGATGTATTTTGAGTTTATATGCGTGGCAGTTATCAGAGTCTGACCCTTTACATCTTTGTATTCCTGCACAAACAATATTGCACACGACTTATTTTCAATGAGCCTAACCCTTTAAAGCGAAATACCGGTCGGTTTTTGAAAGGCATCGGGTGCAGCTTATGCAAATGAATATAAATTAGAATAAAAAATCGAGATAAATTCGCGCAACTTTGCATAAATACGTAAGAATTCGGCCGTCCACGATGCCTTTCAAAAACCGGCCGGTATAATAACTCACTTGATATCGCTGTCTGATCGCCTCAACGGACGCAGTGTGCTCAACGTATTTAGCCAGGGCGACGTCGCTAGGCATTCCGTAAATCTCGTTTTTCTTCTTTTTAGTGCCGCCTTGACTCGCTATCTAAATAAGATTTGTATTTAAAAAATCTTATATTTATTTATTTTTTCTTTCCTTATCTCTGTATTCCTCAGTCTCTCTTTTCTCTCTCTCTCTCTTTTCTCTCTCTCTCTCTTTTCTCTCTCTCTCTCTCTCTCTCTCTCTCTCTTCTGTCTCTCCCACTTATTTAATTAATATAAACTAGCAAATACGAAGAAACTATGACTACGTTCACCGCTTGAATCTATGAATGTAAAATAAGTTATACTAATTGTAAGAGTCCAACAATTTGCTAATTATCAAGGCATGTACGTAATTGCTTACCATATAAGCTATACTAAGAGTCCAAGAGTCCAATGATTTGCTAATTATCATGTCGATTGTTCAAGCTAAAATTACCATATCTCGACTCGTCTCCTCCTGTAGCGCCAGTGCTTGGAGGTCGGCCGAACTGCCGGTGGGGAACCGTGGTTGACTAACAGCGCCAGTCTTCGGATCCCTTAAAATATAAGCTAATATTTGTATGGTTATTGGACATTGGTCAGGATCGATTGTTAAAGCTATATAACACGCGGATTGGCAGTGTTGTACATATATTTTGGCGCGGATGATCCCAGGTTGAATCCCGGATACCTACGAACTATTTACAGGGAAAACAAGTTGTTATATCGCTTTAATTACGTCTGCAGGATGCAAGGTGCGGTGTTTCTCAGACAGAGTGTGGAGAAAAGGATATTCATGAAAAAGCCGACCAATGAGTGCATCCCCCTTGTCGGATTATGTCAGAATATTTTAAAATTAATTTTTTAAAGCGAAATACCTGCCGGTTTTTGAAACGCATCGTGGACAAATGAATTCTTGCGCATCTATGCCAAGTTGCTCGAATTTAACGTTCATTTTACGTTTAATTTACGTTCATTTGCATAAGCTGCATAAGAATGCTGGTGCACTGATATGTTTCAAAAACCGGCCAGTATTTTGCTTTAATAAAGATTAATGGATAAATATAATCTCCTTATCCTCACACAATGATAAACTTCTTGGTGACCGGCGGCATGAACATCGCCTCTGATGATGCTTTTTCCATGGCGCGCATTGTGGAGACGCGATACATTGCACGACGGCACTAAATAAACAAGAGTACAGTAGCTTGACTTCTAAGGTATGATTACCTACTGTACATGTCCGGACGTCTCTTGTTGAGTCTACTTTTTCGGGTAAAGAATAATAAATTGATATCGACAGGTCAACGGCAAAAAACGTCATGCTCAGTTTACTGTTGGAGAAAGTTTGCTCGCACTTCAACGCTTTGAGAAACCCTATTTCATGGACTTGTTTATCTTAGCAAGAGTTGTAGGAGTTATTGCAGAAGCTGCTTTTGTGAAACATTTGTTTCTTTGACTTTAGACAAACTAAACAGTGTGAATCTCGTTCAAATTACAGCTGCGCGTTTTGCCTCCGTAAGTCCTACCAACAAACTATCGTAGTCAAACACAAGTTATGTTTTTGAACTTAAAAACTTTGTGATCAATATCAACGGGCAGTTTTATTATGTGTTTTCCATAATATAAACCTACCTGATCAAACTGCGCTCTATTGCATACGCTCATCACGGCTAGCATGTCGAGGAGCGGGGCTTCCATCTTCCCCTGTTTGTGCATGTGTCGAAGTGTACGAATATGAGGCATCTTCGCATCCGTCACACTGCCTGAGGTGAGCATTATATAATTTTGTTAGGAAAAGTTCAACAAGTTCAACATCACTGACCAGAGTCTGAGCAGAGTTATATATGAAAAGGAGAGCGAGAGAGAGAGACAGACAGAGAGTGAGAGAGAGACTCCGAGAGAGAGTCCGAGGAGAGAGAGAGAGAGAGAGAGAGAGAGAGAGAGAGAAAGAGACCGAGAGAGAGAGAGAGTCCGAGAGAGAGAGAAGACTAGAAATTCCCACATAGTTGAGGCCCAACCTGGAATATGCTTCCCATTATACCACAAATCCGTAACAACCATTTGATTCATCGTTAGCGTGCCGGTTTTATCACTGCAAATTACAGTGCACGCGCCCAGCTCATCTGAAACAGGGAGTACTGTAAGCCTCTCCAATCAATGTAATGTATGTTCCTATGGTAATTATGGTGTATTGGTTAACAATATCTTAAAGCGAGATACCGGCCGGTTTTTGAAAATTCGACCAAGAACTGCGACTAAAGGGAAATCTAATATCTAATTGCAAGACACCGCGCTTCACAACACGAGAGTACTTACTATAGGTACTAAATATAAAGATGGGCTATATTTTATGAAAACTGAGATAATGAAACAAGATGTAAAAAAAATCTTGGTTTTTTTTAAGCTGATTCGCTTACAATTAAAACGGAGTATTTTAGGTACCTTACCATTAGCTTCATTACGATAGTAGAAATGATTACAGTTCGCAATTGCTCACCTATCAAGTCCAATTTCTTTATGTAAATGTTCTTCTGCGCACATCGACGAGCGATAATTCTGAAGAAAGAAGTTAATTAACTTCTTACGATATACCGATAATATAACTGACTTGGGGTCTGAGCGACCGTTAGCATGATTCCACCCTCCACCCATCAATAAGGTCATGTAGCTAATGAAGCTGCGGTAAAGGTACGGTAAGAAAGGCTACCTGAGCTGTGAGAGTACTGTAGCTGGAAGTCCCTGCGGTACATTTGCCACAATAATCACCAAGAAACCGGTGACGAAGTGGTCCAGTACATTTTCGAATCTGGAACTGTTTCCTATCTATCGGAATTAGCGTGCTTTCTATGATCATATGTAGAACGCGAATTTTGTACCATTCTTTGCACTTCTGGCAGAATAGGATAGGGAAATCATTTGCAACTATTACCTGGACCTGGCACTCCATCTGTTCAGTATGCGCTTTATAAAACACGCGTTATACCGCTTGAACATTTAACCTTCGGACGGTGGCTTATATTAGTTCATATCTACCAACATTTCCTTACATATCATGTAAAAGAACATGATAAACTTTATCTATCAATACTCTCCTTCACACTTTTCCTTATATTACTGTAACTTTTTTTCTTTAAAAAAAATTACATACGAAATCAGCACTATTGAATACATCAATCAGTGACCCACATATGAGTGAATCATACGCAAAGGCTAGTTGATCAGTCACTGGCTTATCGATTCGAGATTATCAATCAATAATCAATAAGTTATTCAATCAATAAATCAATCAATAAAACCACCCACTTTGCCACAATACATCCAACGAGGAACACAGCCAGAGCCATGCAAATTCCGAGGATTGTGATAAAATTGACAAATTGACGTAGCTCCTTCTGTAGGGTGGACTCATTCTGAGGCATTGACGTATGCATCTCGGCGATACCGCCCAACACCTGAAATAGGTATAGGCCTAAAGCTATGTAACTATGTTCAAAACAAATCTGCTTTGTTATCTCTGTTTCTGTGTCTGCTCTCTCCATGCTCTCTCTCTGCCTCTCTAAGAGAACTTAAAGGGAAATAACGGCCGGTTTTTGAAACGCATCGTGGACAACTGAATTCTAATGTATTTATGCAAATTTGCTCGAATTTAGCTCGATTTTTTATTATAATTTATGTTTATTTGCATAAGCTGCATAAGGATGCTGGGCTACTCGATGTTTTTCAAAAACCGGTCATTATTTCGCTTTAAAAAAAACGTAAAAAATCACAACAAACCGTGAATTTCCCAGTTCGAATAACAACTCCAATTCCATCGCCTTCTGTACAGTAAGAACCCTAAATTTGGTTAGAGTACTCGTTAGTTGAATAAATTTACACAATTTTTGTGTTATGGTTGTTTGTTATGGTTTCGAAATGGTGTCCACAAAACATTGAGGTATTAAAACTTATACGCTATACGTTTACGTGTAAGTGGCAAACATTATTTTAATTTTTATCATAGATAATTTCTGTATTAGACGTATGAAACGTAAAAAACGCACCTTGAATGCCACATTCTTCGCATCAAACACTGAGACATGCGGTGCGGCTTCACAACTTGTAAATTCCACCGGTTGACCATAGCCTGGAAGTTAGTGTAGAGTTTTCAAATAAATAATTTTTTACGCCACACGCACGTGCTCCTTTATTCAAGGCTGGTTCAATACATGGTTTCAAAAGCCGACGACTTGTTCCGCAGGGGTCCTGAGCACAGGCGACGAGTTCCAGATGACAAATTGCTCGACGTCTTCGGGCTAGGGCCAGGAGACAGGAAAAAACTGACAACACTGTAGTTGTATCTTTCCGCCACAAGTCTCTGATAATTGAAAATAAGTTAATTGAGCTTACCCGTGACTTCTGACGACTCAATTTTAAGACAGTGCGACTGAAGGATACGGACGTCGGCTGGAATACGGGATCCACACCTGAAACTCGTTAAAGTGAAGAGAGGTCGTGCGAGAGAGAGAGAGAGAGAGAGAGAGAGAGAGAGGGAGAGAAGTCATGAATAAATGCAGCAATTACATAATCTTAATTATTCCGTACCTTATGACCACAATATCGCCGACCACCACCTCAGCCACGTCTATTTCCTTGTCTTCGGCGTCGCGGATGACGAGCGCGTGCACGGGAAGGAGACTCTTGAAGTTTTGCACCACCTTACAATGAGAAGAGTTTTAATTTAAAACAAGCTGTTTTCAGTGGTCCAACTTTTTGGCGACCTCATCAAGACCTCGTGACTAACAATAAGATGGTCGGAAACTTGTCGGTGACAGTGCGCTAAGAGTTTTTTTTGACGTAGGAAACCATTTCGCGACGGGTCACTGCAGTATAGAGACCACGATTCGGGTGCTAACCCAAGATAAATATGAAAACCCTTACTATTCGTGTCTTTCGGTCCTGCCATAGCGACATTCCACTCATTACAATAACAACGAGGAAAAGAATAGCGGCACAGTAAAGATTTAACGGTTCATTAAATCCATGGGCAAGATGGACGAAATAGGTGATCACTGAGAGGATGGCGGCTCCTGAAAGGTGCCTTCAATTAATAATTTTAATAATTATAAACTGTTATACTCATACAATTATACTGTTATACAATTATAATTTGCGTAATTGAATACCGGGACTGGGCAAGATGTTGAGAACCTGCCGAATGCAAGCCGCGTGAAAACGGCACACCAACTTTAGTTGGCAACATTGTGGCGCGCAAGATGCGCGGCGAATAGGATTGTCGCCAACATTCGCAATGGTTAGGAAGAATTAATTAAAATATAAAAGTCGAAAACTATAATAAATATAAACCAAAGGCTTACCAGTTAACAAAACCCAAAATTTGTAGTGAAATTGTGAGACGTACATCTTCACCCAGCCCATCTGAAAATGTATTATTTTTTAGTTTATTCCTGGTTTAATTACCCAAGTTTGAGGTATATTTCATTCCTTTGTCTTGAAGATGCCGAAAGATGTAACATTGGCATAAATATTTGGTTTACATGTGTCCAATCTGTCTTACGGGAGTCGTAATAAGCTCGAAGATTCTACCTATTCTATTCATATAGAACTTATTTATTAGTTATGTGTATATGTAATTTGTGGAACTTAAAAAGGTTGAAATTTTCTTGTGTTTCCTGGATAACGTTCGCATTTAAAGCGATGTGACATATGCAATGTCCGTCTGATTGTAAGGAGGCGGAAGAACACCGAATTCATATAATGCATAGTAATGGCTTTGTCGAAAATGAGTTCGACAAACCACGTACAATATCGCTTTAATAAATTCTACCTCTTTTGGTGGTGTGATGACGTTTTCGCCTCCATCACGTAAACGTTTCCTAAAAAAAAATGTCCTAAATAATGTATAACAAAAGTAAAATACGTGACGTCACGCGCAAGAACATAACTTCATCAAGTAAAGCGTACATTTGAAGTTTGCAATCAAGTTCAAGTAAAGCCACAGGCTCGATGATAACAAAAAGGGATAGGTTTCAACAATTTGTTTATATGACATTGCTCGGTGGTATGTTTTCCAATTCAAAAAAAAAATCAATAAAAAAATGCTCATGATTCATGACACATATAGTAAACATATTTAAATTTTCTCTGTAAGAATAAACAACATTCCTGTTACAAAAAACAATCGTACTTGTGCATAAGAATACTGAATGCAAATTTGCCATGTATATTTAACAAATAATTCTGTATATCGATTTTTACAACCGTGGTCCCTCAGCCGATGTTCCAGCTTATCTAATCGTAAGTAGTATGTACTATGAAAAGTACCAACTTTGCCTCTTCTGAAGTTAGTCCGTCAGATCTCTCTGGACACGGGGCATATATGAACGAATCAGGGTAGACATCCTAAAATAAATAATCTTATTATATCTTATTATATATTATATCTTATTATATTGTTATATCTTATTATTATATCTTATTGTAATTGTAGCCTGTTGCGTGCGTTAGCACTCACGTTACGGAAGTAGAACGAATAAATTGTTCCGCTTTGGATATATTTAAAGAGACGGTTTTTCGATAAAACTTGGTCACCACATGGTCACGAAGCGGTCACCAAATGGGCAGGTCCACGAAAAAAAAACAGTGGACCGCGACCAAAAGGGTTCAACAATTTCCCATGGTACTAAGAACAAGCAATGCAGATTGGGATTTGAAATCAAGTAATAATTAGAAAAAGAGTGAAAAAGCTGCAGACCCTCGAAGAAAAACCAAAAAGGGCTAGGAGCGCGCCTATCCCCAATAATGAAAAAATCAATACCTGAAGTTGTTGTATGGATAAATGATGTTCTACAAAAGAGCTGCCGACAGCATTTCTTGCTTCGACCGCTTCTTCGTCTTCTTGTCGTACTACGTGACGACGACGCCACTTGCGTGACAACCGTGACAAGAAACCACAATTGTCTGAATCTTAATTTATTGATTTTTCTACCCTTTAAAAAAGTAGAAGGTAGGAAGTTGTTTGTCTGGGCCTTGATTTATTGATTTTTTTAGAGTTTACATTTGTAAAAATATAAAAAAAAATATAAAATCCAACAGTATGAAATCTACCTTCTTTCTTCACTCCCAGTCCAGGTGTCATGGGTTCGATTTTTCAAGAACTACTGCTAAATTAAACTATGTTAGGGCCAGACACATGAACAAATTGATTTGTTTTAGCCAACTTCAATATTATGGTCAACGGTGTAGCCGATGTTGAATGCTTGAGAGCTTTGGGAGAGTTTTATGTAAAATGTTATCCGCCCACCTCAACTTACTCATAACAATGCAATTTATAAGTAAAAAATAAGATTTGCGAAAAGAAAACTAGCCAACACTCGAACAAACGGCTCACCGTTCTGTGCGTTCGTTATATCTCGTTAATTCATAATAAACCTGAAATATATTAAGTTCGATCAATAAATTATAAATACACCTCTTTCATGATGTGAGGATAAAAAGAAAATAAATATACAAAACATGAACAATAAATCTTTCCGTATCGACTACCGTAAGAGCTTGAACACATGGTGTGGAAAGTAATTTGCATGTAACCTACATTTGTGATATTAATGATATAAAATCACATTTGTGATATGTGACATTTGTTATGTACACACACAAAAAAGATCAAAAAAATGTTATTGACGTAAATGAATCGAAAAAAATCGGACGAGGCTTATGGCGCGGAACACATAGAACGTTTAAAAGGAATTTTGAAGAGGAAGACCAAAAAATATATACCAGGTTCAATTACGGTTCCTGGTGTGTGTGTGTGTGTGTGTGTGTGTGTGTGTGTGTGTGTGTGTGTGTGTGTGTGTGTGTGTGTGTGTGTGTGTATGTGTGTATAGGTGTGTATGTCATGCATGTGTGTGTGTCAGTCTGCGTGTGTGTGTATGTGTGTGTGTGTGCGCGCGTGTGCGCGTGTGTGTATGTGTGCATGTGTGTGCGTCAAAGATGTATGTTTCTAACATCGATATTTCGCCTTTTTGCCTTTCCAAGATAATAGTCATGTGTAGGAGTGGGAGTGATTGATTGCATATATTTGATGATCATTGATATCAAAACGTTCTTACCTAAACAAGGGGCAAACTAGAAAGAGACGTGTAGTTAATCAATATGCACCATTTAGATGCATTAATGCGATACAACGGCAGGTTTTTGAAACGCGGTATACCCACTTGTTGACGCAAATGATTTAGGCTATACGCAGTTTCGTGCAGTCATATCTGCATACACTAGGTGGGACTACATCCTCCAGCAAACGTTTCAAATTGGCTATTATGCCGCTTTAATTTGTATATGAGTAAATAAATATGAAAAATCGGGCTTATATGCACTCAAGGTGAGAGAAAAGAAAAAGTATAAAAGCGGCAATTCGATGAAAACAACAAAAGGCAATATAATATAATAGAACCTTCCCTAGACATCAATTGCTATGATATAATAGAGAAATCGATGACACATATCATTTCTTATCAAATAAACAATGTTTCACTCTTATAACTGTTAAAATGGTATTTGAAAACTAAAGTCAATCATAATCAAACAGTTCGATCAATACGCTTTTAGTATTATATCACAGATTTGTAACAAACATTTAAAAGTCTTGCCGAGGCAAGAGACACTAAAAAAGGTGAAAAATCGCGTGAGAGATCTTTCAAAAATATGTTTCGCCTATTTTCGGACGGACCGTGATCGATTATGCGTTGATAGTGATGATAACGAAATATTGTTATCGTTCTTTGGTTTCCGGATTCCCCCCCCCCCCCCGCCCGTGCAATTGAGACTGATTCTTCAAAGCGGTATGGCAGATGGTTTTTGAAAATTATGATGTGCAACTGCACTTTCGTCGATTATTTTATGCAAATTTCAGTTCCGTCTGTGTCGAAAGGCCTCCAAATCATAATTAAACAAAATTTGCTTAGAAAATACCGAAACAGTTTTCAAGTTTACTAAAAAAATCACGTGCCATACCTTTTTGAAATAAAAATCTCATTTTCCCACAAGAATTACAAAATAGATGGAAATTAGCATACTGATGGTTATAGTAACACTAGTAATTAGCAGAAAATAAATCAATGCAGTATTAATTAGCATACTAGACACTAATTTCAACCGTTCAGTATGTGATTCAACGGCATTGACAAAACATAACATAACATTGTATCATACTATGCATAGTCTACGACAAAATAGTACAGACAAAGCATGACATCATCGTCATACTATCTGTGTACTAGAACCCGAAAAACTGGTTTATGAAAAACCGCATTTTTAAGTATATTTATGACAGACAGTGTAATCAATGCGTCGCCAATAAAAATAGGGTCTGGTATGGTATATGATTTTTGTAAAGCGCGTTGTTTTGAAATCTATGCAAATTTGAAACCATTTGGCAATCCAAGTAAAGACCTCCTACTGTAGTGAGGCATTCAAATTTCTTACTGTACTCCATGTACGACTTCAAAGAATGTCCATTCATGAATTGAATATTAGGAATTGAAAATTAATTTCCACTTATATAATGGTCAATTAAAATTATTGACAATCTGCGTAAAATCAAACACGACGCCAAAAAGGTCCTTTGAAATGTTCAAAATATAAACAAAATTTGATCTCTCAGTGGACACTTTTTTGGGAGAAACGTTATATTTGCAAGTAGTGCATATATTAAAAGTTCGCGCAAAAAAAGAAGCGCTTAGGGAGCAAAAAGTCACAAAACTTATAAAAATAGATTGATTTGCAAGTTCAGGTTCAAAATTATGGCAAGTGTGGGCAACAGCATTTCCATATACTAGATGCAAGTGCTCATATAATACGGTTCGCAAACCACTTATAATACCGCTTTAATATTAGAGTACTGTGCAAAAGGTGTCTGGTGTTGAGGTGAGACCTGAAAAGCACGGTGCTCTTCAAGGGCGTTTGTTCAAGGTTGTTCCAGATCACTTATCACACTTATCACCTTCATTCATACACTAAAGGGGCGGGTCATTGTCTATTACTCGCACTCCCACACCATTATACTTATTTAATTGAGGGTTACGGTAGTTTGAGCGGTATATAAAACCCTAACTTGTAAAGTGCTACAACGTGAAACTTGGCGACATCGCCGCACCAAAAATGAGGGTCCGTCACAGCGGGGCGGCGCACACCGCCTAAGGTGCGCGGCGGGTGCGCCGGAGTGCGCGAATGGTAAATGGCGCACCTACGTCGGTCTCGTGGCGCATCTGGAGCGCACTTACGGCGGACTTGCCGCGGAACCTACGAAAAGTTCGACGCAGGTTCGCCCAACTGCGTTGAATATCCTTTCGTAGACCTGTGGCGCGCCTGGCGATGTCGGCGATGTCGCCAAGTTTCCCCAGTGTAGCTAGCAATAGTATTATTTACAATGTACTGTCATACTGATAGACTTATAGATACTTGATCGTCGATAGGAAATATCAGAGTGTTTGTTCTGTAAAACAAACTGATCGCTATTGTCATAAAAAGCGATCATAAAGGCAAGAAAGAAAGAAAAAAAGAGAACAACAATAGTCTACAGCTACAGTATTACATACGTTATGAAACACATGACGAAAATACTTGGACGAATCGAAGTTTGATTTCCCGCCAATCAATCGTACAGTAACCGGAATTCAAATTCCGATAAACAATTAACCAAAAATCAATAGAACAGTAGGTTACAGTAACGGAATTCAAATTCCAATAAATAATTAACCAAAAATCAATAGTACAGTAGGTTACAGTAACGGAATTCAAATTCCGATAAATAATTAACCAAAAATCAATAGTACAGTAGGTTAATATTCAAATATTGTGTCAATAAAAAAAGAGAAAACACAAAACGACTGTATATGCAATAGGAAACGGTGCAGTTCTATGCCTTGTCACGGTTGAATAAGAGTGAAAATTGAAAAATATAAAATAGAGTTTTTTTCTCCCGTATGAAGAGAAATTTCGCCCACAATGGAATTAAGTCCTCTCTTGGAGGATGATAAACAACTTAGACTCGAGCAATCAATATTGTAGCAAGAAATATGTTTAAAAATAATCTAAAAACCATAAATTTGATATCCTCGTTTGTGAAGGCAAGATTTGTGCTCGTATGAAGAAATTTCGAATAAAAAACTTCTATGTTTGGAAGCAATGCGGTTTATCGAAACCCTACCTTATAAAGTTCATATGCGCAGGAAAACGGAATAATTGCCGAAACCACAAAAAAAAAACCGTCGCTGGCCCGTCACCCAATGGTTTTCACTGAAAGACACGGAATATATGTGCTTATTTTGCTTTCATGTTGTCTAATTACATGACAGTTACACTTGATGACGGGCGTGTCTGTTGACTGGTTAGTGACCATGTGGTGACCAGTTGACGACGGTTTTCAAGGAAACTTGGTCATTACAAAGTCACCAAGGGGTCACTACATGGATTGTGCCACGAAAACTATAAATAAAATTATCTAGTTGTAAGTTACCAATGCTTTCAAAATTGTTTAACTTACTTCAGTACTTTACTGTTTCAGTTCTCTATAACGTTCACACAGACATACCCCATACATATATGTCAAATGTCAAACACGGGTGTCTCTCGCCAAAGTTGACCACTGTAACAGATTAACTCCTTTTTATGATCAGCATCCATTCGCGTGCACCCAAGAATGCTATGTATGATCTCGTTCAAAAACGTCATTATTAATCGAGCGGACAAAAGTGTGGAAAACGAAGAGTTCACAAGTTCGAACAGTACTTGATCGGAAAACCTTTGCGTGCAAGAGGAAGCGTGCTATTTGTGGAGGGAGCAGAGCTGGAGAGAAAACGAGACAGAACAGTAAATGGAGAGAAGCTAGTGAACTACGGAAGTAAAAGAAAACATGAAGGAGCTGGAAGAGGGAGAGAGAGAGAGAGGTAGAGATAGAGGTAGAGAAAGAGAAAGAGAAAAAAAAAAAAAAAGAGGGAAGAGCGGGAGAGAGAGAGTATGTTCGCCTCACGGTTCTTGCAAATCTGCGGTCATTTTTGTAAATCTGCAGCCGGGGTTCGAAGCCTGCGCTCTTATCAAGCCACGTTCACTTAGTAGCCACTAATGCTATCAAACAAACAATTTCACGTAACTAAGCTACAGTACTGCAGAAAAACTACCAAGAATGGTTCGCGTACCCCGTTAATGAATCCCGAGCATTTTCCAAGAAAATGGCCTTTTCGAGGATTTTCCGCATATTTCACGAGTATTCCCCGACAATTTCTTGGGCCGAGCTCGGAAAATAGGCGGGTCGAGCTCGGGAGCAGCCTGTTTGTCCGTTTCCGAGCTTTTCCCATCGACTTTCGAATCCGACAAATTTTCATATTTCGAGCTCGGGCCGACTAAAGTCCTAATGGGAATCTAGTAAAAAACTAGCTGGTTTTTCCGCAGGTCGAGCTTGGAAACAAAGAGCATAGTATTTAGCTACAATGTTGCGCACGGATCTAACGTCTCACCGCATTACTTCCGCATTACTAACTTCAATAAATAGAGATAATATTACTTCCGTCGAACTTGGTTAGCGTTGTTCCCGAGGACCCTGAGAGTGAGAAATTGTCTTCAATCGAGTAGTTGGCTTCTCACAACTACGTCACAACTTATTTGTCGGACGGCAGTAGGCAGTATTCACCTTCCGTGGCTTCCCCAGGAAGCTAAAGAGGGCTCCCTGTGTGTTGATGAATACTCTCCCTGGCTCCCTGTGTGGTGGCGTCGGGAGGTAATCAAGGCCACATTTGCAATTCCTCCAGGCCCTAGCCCGAAGATGTCGTCATCTGGAGCTCGTCACCTACTGCTCAGAATCTCTGCGATCAAGTCATGAGCTTTGAAACACTGCATTGCGCCCGCCTTGAATAAAGGAGCACGTTCTAGTAGCGTAAAAGGTTTATTCATTGTTATAAAAGGTACAAATCGTTACATACAAATTGAGTACAGTAATAAAAGTATAGTGGCGACTAAACATTATGAACCGAATAAACACCGATCTCTATAATATACTGTAGGTCGCCTTTTCTTGAAAAGTGACATCATTCAGTGGGTGGAAAAGACTAGATACTATCACTCCATTCACCATCATAAATTATGAGAGCAAGGGTAGAAATAGAGATCGCTGAGCCCGTAACCACACTAAAGAATACAGTAAAATCACGTCATGGTAAAAGAGGTGACATACGGTAGTAATGGAAAGTAGAGTTTAAAGGGTCATGCCCAAGGGAAATGCTATTTTACCATATTTTTCAGGTTTGATACACGAGATTACACATGATAAAAATACAGGGCAGAGAACACTACGAGAGGTAAATGATAAAAGGTAAAAGCTGAATAGCTGAGAAACACAGAAATTAAATGGAGAACTCGAGTTTGGAGCCCGAACAACTATAAATTGCAAACAAAACAGAATGTATGTTGATAATTTGCCAAACTGCGCTGGCACAGTCCTGGAAACATACGAGACATAAGCACAAGAGCGCGCTGGACGGAGGAAGGTTTGAGGGTTTGCCGTTGAGACTTCGCGGCCACATACGTTTCACGATTATTACTAAAGGATGCGCTTTGTTCGTACAGTAATCAATTCCAGACGTAGTCCTTCTGACTTTGCTATTGTTGGGTATAAGTGAATTATTTGGCGTAATTAAAGCGAAATACCGGCAGGTTTTTGAAATGCAGCGTGTAAGCTGCATAAGATCCCTGTTGTACCCGATCCGATGTGTTTCAAAAACCGGCCGGTATTTCTCTTTAAATATAAAGACTCCAATGTTGCCTCCCAATTAGACGGACACATTTTATCATGCCAAATTTTAGAGGTCGCAGAAACAGGAAACAAGCCAAGATGACGAACCATTTTCCATATAAGGTTGTGCTGAAACGTATCCACCCGTACAAAGGCTCATATATGTAAATCCATTTTGACATCGATAAAAACGCGCGCATTCTCTCAGTAATGCGTGATGCTCGATTATCACTTGCACTCGCACAAACGGTACATTTTATTTAAAATTATGAAAATGAGCTTGCAATAAAGTAGCAATAAAGTCTTTGGAATAATTTCGGTTTTTACTTGTCGGGCTGATTTTCGATTTAAAGGCCTCATTCGAATCAGAATTCGATTTTTTTTCGAGTTAAAACAAAATAAAACTTCGGAAACAGATATAAAAAAAAGCTAGGAGGATTTGAAGATGGCATTTTTTGCAAGGTTTGCAAGGAAAATTAGCCGAATTAGAGTCAAATTCTAATTTGCATACGCTCATAGTAGCGAAAATTCAGGTGACAAGTAAAAACCGAAGTTTACCCAAGTCTTTACACCAAGTCGACATTACAGGTTAGTTACAGTATCCTTGTATTCTTCCATAAACAAGTATGTACGGTTGTTTGATGCTGTGCACTAGAGAATCGGGCAATAATCTACCGTATACAGTACTCTTCTTCAGAAAATAAGAAAACACGAGATGCTTGCACGTTTTACACGAAGACCTGTGAAACGTGTTGAGAAACACTTTCACACACAACTTCAGTGGAATGACTTGGACAAATTGCAAGCGACTATTGTGGTAAGTTTTAGAGTCGTCCTACGTATTTCTCTTTTAAACTCATTAAATAATCAATTTTCCTCTAGCAAATATATAAATACGTCTTGCTTGTCACTATACAACACTAAAGTCGGCGACAGTTTATAAGCGAGTAAGTAGTTTTGGTTCAAGGCCGTGCTTATGCCCTTGTTTATTTTCATGAATTGGCTTAGCGTACCGGCATTACGGTTGAGACTTATTAGGGCTAGGTACAGGCTCATTTTTAACCTTAGGACTAGGTTTACCGACTCTACATGCAAATTTCAGGACTGGATCACGTTGGTCGGATCTCAATCCTTCCACTTCGTCACGTATACAATAAAGAAAACCGGACCGCACTTGTACCTTAAAATTCGATTCGATTCCGAGGAACAGGTCGGCATATGCTTTTGGAGTTGTGCTTAGTGGGGTAAAGTAGCATGGCACTCTGATTCGAATGGTGTATTTGAATCGAAAATTAACCTGACAAGTAAAAACCGAAATAATTCAACCGAAAAAACGTTGCGCGTAGTTAAACCTTTCAATTTGTTAATTACAAGTCGTGAACCAATTTCCAGGTCGATGACACTCCCCCACCCACGCCTCCGCCCACGTCGCCACCCGTTCGTGAAGACGTTACTCCGCCCCCAGATGGTGAGGATGCACCAGCCGAGCGTCAATCGTCAATTGAAAAAGAGGAACCGGAACCAGAGCCTATACCACCACCCCCGCCGCCCCCGCCTCGACCCCAGTCGCCGAAGAAAACCCAACCAAGCAGTTCGCCAAAGGCGAAATCACCGAAAGAGAAGGTAGCTGGGTACCTCAATGAATAACAAAACGCGTTGTCTAGTCTTTCGGCGCAAATTTCGCGTGCATCTCGCGCACAAATCAGTGGTTTACCTCATGACACATGCATGGCATCATTTTTCATAAAAGTTCCAAATCATCGTTCAGCCTCCCCGGTTCCTGGTCACCGCGTGCGAGAAGTGCGTGGGCTGTGGTGAGGACGATGACTTTGGGCATGACCTTGTCCTGTTTACACCATTCCTCTCCTGGGAACCAGCCAAGAACAAGGTACGAACCTATATTATATACACAAGTATTATATTATGTACCATGCGTACCAGTATACTGTATTGTTTTATGCACTGAAAGAAAATAGTTTAATCACGATATCATTACTACAACACGGAATTTCGCGCAGTCACCGCGCAGCATAAGGGTTTGCGTCAGCGGCGGACTACTAGAATTCGCGTCGTGTGCTAAAGGTGCGCAAGACGTGCGCAAGCGGAGCGCAATTCCAATTAGCGCACTTGTGGCATATCTGCAGACATGTACCGCGGATGCAAAAACAGTAATTGATCCTTGAGAAAAAAAAGTGTAAACCAAGCTTCACCCATTTCAGACCAAAACCAACAAAGGAATTCAAACATCGTTCATTAAAAGAGAGATTCGGAAACAAGAGTAGTTATGAGTGCCAAGTCAAGAAACCGAAGAAGCAAATAACAATGTTAAGAATAATTCCATATTACATGCAGTTACCGTAACTTTATCCAATCACGAACAACTATCAAAATTTCGAAATTCAAAGACTTCCGTGTTTTCAAGTTCTCTTTAGAAGCCAAAAGTTCATTTTCATAATCACCACAGTTGGTTCAAGTAGTCGAAAAATTAACTTCTTGAAACTTGTTGCCATGCCCAATGCTTTAAATATTCCTACCTCCTATTTACACCATTTTTTCGACCAATATCAGTTTAATTACTTCTACTTGCACTGAAAGCCAACTTTTCTAAAATCCTTTTTTTTTCCCACGGGCTCAACATGTCTATCTTTTTCTTCAAACATGAATCTCTTTATTTGTATGCGTGCTATCACATGTAAATGAACAAATAAAAATAAAATTCTTCTTTATACCACTTCTATCACTTAACTGAAAACACACATCATAATAAAATATAGACAAATTGACAAACAAACAAAAAACTGTAAATAATAAAAAAAGAAAATCCAAACTACAAACATCATATAGCAATCAAAAATAAATGGGCAAATTCTTATAGAATAGCTATGCACAAATAATACAAGGCGTAGAATCATTGAAGGAACAACAAACAATAAAATGTATATAAATATAATAATCAGAATAATAATAATGTGCAAAAGATACATCAAAGTAGGAACAACGGTCACAGACGTCAAGACTTCACACAAAAAGGCAGTTTATTCAAAGCGATATAACAGACGATTTTTGAAACGTACGTTGGATAACTGCAATCAAGTTAGTGCATTTGTTCACGATACGTTTCAAAAACCGGCTGTTATACTGCTTTAACTCAAAAACGTCCTATGCCTAAACTAGAAAGAATACAGCAAAGAAAAAGCAAAATGCTACGTTATACTATTTTAGAAGCCTAAGAAACCATCTTCCAAATGAAGACCAATGTATGCACATTTTCTATTCAATCATCAATGATTTGGGGAAACGTACATATCTAGAAAACTCATACTTTAAAGTGGTATTGCACGTGGTTTTGAAAAGTATGATGGATGAACCTCTCGTCCACCTTAGCCTTAGTTGTACAAAACCACGTGTCACACCATTTTAAAGTGTTTCATTGCAAGTGCCTAGTGAAGAGACACGGGTCGGGCACTGTTTCTGACCTGACAGAATAGGGCGCATCCAAAATTACAGTATATGCTAATTTTGCACACTTGTCAATCCTAGCACCAGTGCCGGCAACCTAGTCCCAAGAAAGGAAAGAAATCATCTCTAAGCATATAGCTGGTGAAAGTAGGATAGTACAGTAGTAGGAAAACGGACAAACCTTATCCACGGCAGACTTCTTCAAGAGAATCCCGCGACCAAAAATACTTCTCCTATAAATTTTCGTGGATAAAACTCGGCACTGCCACTATAGTTAGAGGTGTATACAGTATACGTTCACAAAACTACAAACTACAAAGTTTACACATGAGAACTCAATGAAGGCAAAAAATGTGTGTTTGGAAGGGATGGAGATCCTAGAGCAACATATAGTGTAAATTACCGTGGGCAGAGAAACAGAGAGAAGTATAGCAACTTACATAGGCTAGCTTACAAAGGATACCTAGCGCTCGTAGGCTACCTTCCCTAGTTTACTTTCTAAGATTAGGCTTTGGTATTGCTAACATCTTACCAACTTAACTACAAATATTCCAGAAAGAAACAATCAACTCACAAACTGACAATGGCAATATGAATAACACAAATTGGGTTACAATAAAATGAGAGAATGAGTGGTAAAAGGCATCACATTTCAATAAACATATCGGCAACGAGCACAGTAGTAGTGTCACCTCGGTAGTCAGTGTGGGACAGGAGCGTTGTGCTAACTTCTAAAATGTTAACCAAATCCGTAACCCTAACCGGCCTAACCCTTGATTACAAACCAGTAACCCTACCAATCCCTTAATTATGACTATTTTATTACCGCGTTCTAATTCGACTGAGTATAAAATCACGTAGCAACCAGCTCCATATTGGCTCAGGCAGGGCATAAACCTCGCCGGTGAGTCCGGAGGTGGTTCGCGAAATTTTCTCCATTTACGATACGTTTCTGCCAAATTTTTCGAACCACCGCCGGGCTTCGCATGTCTAATATGCTAATCGGGAGGTGGTTCAGCCATGAGCCCTCTAAATTTATGCCATATTCTAATTCCGGAGGTGGTTCGCCGGTGAGTTCGTCGGCGGGCTTAGGCTATGGGCTCAGGCCATGCCAACAGCCACTAACTTAAGCTACTAGGCCACCTATATTTACGCCCGGGACTTACAAAAGCTAATAAGCCGCCTATACTTACGCCCGGGACTTGCACCTCCACCAACCTCACACTGACAAGTCGAGGCAACAGAGCACCTTTTGAAGGGGTACAAAAGACACAGTCAATGGGGCGAATAGAGACGTGACAAGCAGAGAAACAGAAACGGGCAGAGAGACAATGAGAATTGGGAGGATTAGAGATAGGAGAGGAGTAGAGAAGCTACAAAATAGCACAACTCGGTGCTGC